>VZRM01005135.1:396627-656309 GCA_013397955.1 Grantiella picta | reverse complement strand
ACCCTGCATTTGCCTTTGCTGAACTTCAGGTGGTTCCTCTCTGCCCATCTCCCCATCTTGTCGAGGTCCTTCTGAAGGGCTGCACAGCACTCTGGGGTGTCAGCCACTCCTTCCAGCTTTGTGTCATCAGTGAACTTGCTGAGGATGTATCTGCCCCTTCAACAAATCATTGATGAACAAGATAAACAATAGTAAGCCAAATACTGGCAAACTATTGTTTGCCAGTAGTCCTTCTCCTTACCTAAGTTTTTGTAAGATTCTTCCCCTCAACATTAATTTTCTTTGACAGAACTCACAAAACCTTTGTCTTTAGAAGGCATCTTCTAAACACTGAAGCTCTATTTGAAAGAACGCAAAGTGTCTTGCACTCTTTTTATACATTTAATTTTATTTTCTACATGTAAAAGCAACATAATTAATACAGACAATTAAATAATACGTAATTTATACAGCCAGAATACAGAAATTATAACTATATCTCACCCAAGTTCAGGAAAACTCTTTTTGCTACTTTTATGGGTTTGGGTAGTGTAAGATATTCCTAATGTCTTTGGGGCATCATTTTATATCAGGAGAAATGCATTTCCAAGGGCATCCAGTTTTAAAGAATTTCTCTTACTTGTCTTTCAAGGCCCATGTAGAAAAGTCTGTTCTATGAACATACCAGTTTGTCCAACAGAAAAAAATGGCTTTGGAACATAAATTTATCTTTTTTGCAGCCATCTTTGCCTTAGGAAGCCCCAAGGCCATGCAATTCAAATAATATCTGAGAGCATCACTTTGGTTCCTTAAGTTTCAGCTGACAAGGTGCCCTTGGTGCAAAAAAGCTTAGGGCATCAGACAAACACAGTTTTAGAAAACTGTCTTTGAGAAAACAGAAATAAGGGATTTAGGAAAACTGTGAGGCCATTGGACTTGAACTCCCATATTAAGTCAGATAATTATATTAAACCCCTCAGTTATAGCCAAAGAAATGTGCACATCAGGGTGTTAATCCATGTCAAATAAAAATACAACTAAATGAACAAACAAATAAACAAGCAAACTTCCCCAAAGTTGCCTTAGGGCATCAGCTTTGTTCAGGTAGCTTTTTCCTAGGTTATCCCAATGGCATAAATGAATAATAAAAAGCAGTAGACAGACCATATCCCAGGTGGACAACACACACATGAAGTGAAAGATAAAGGAGCTTTATTTTCACATAATTTTTTTTGTAAGGCAGGAAGGATGTGAATTGAAAAAGAAAGAAGAAATGGATGCTAATAAAGACAACTTGAAACAGAAATGAAGAAGGCAGAAAGCACAGCAGAGGATGAGGAGGAGAAATAGAGGAAGAAGTGATTAAAAACGAGAAGGAAGGAAGGCAGGGGTTCAGCAGGGAATAATGGGAGGTTCTTTGCATGTTATAGTACTAACATTATAGTAGCACTGTATTATTGGCATATCCTATATTGTATATACAGTAACACCTTTACAGAAAAACTTCTGATATAACCTGACTAAACATTTCAAAACAGAAAGCAAAAGTGGTTTCATCTTCAAAAGGTTATATTTTTACTGAGACACAAGAAAAGTATGCAATTATAGGTCACCCAGAACAGAAGAATGGTAAATAGGATGGAATAAGCAGCAAAAGTAGCAGGTCATATGTATAAGCTGAATATACAAAATAGCTCCAGAAAGGATTCCCATATTTTATGTTTGCTGATTCTTGTAGAAATCATGGCAACTGTCTTTACTGAGACGTATGAGAGATGGATGAAGGCAGGGAAGGAAGAAAGAAGAAAAAGGAAAAGATTTACTAAGACAAAAAAATACTTTAAATCACTGTTTCTAGTCCCGTCTTTAGAATACTGGTAATAAATACTCCTTCCTACTTTTTGTTTTAAGCTAACTGTTGATTATGCAATGATTCAATTCAGTTTAAGCTATTAGCTTCTCTGATGACTATTTGTTAATGTTCCAAGGATACTATAAAGATTTTGCAGCTGTTGTAATCCACTTCTGTATTACTACCCCATGTGATTTTACTAATTTAATTTTTCTGAAGAGATGAATGCACAGGACATAGAGTTTTCCTGCCTAATATTTCATCTCTGTCCTTATGCAGAATATAAAACAGAGTATGTCCTCTCAGGAACATCCAAAATTAGTTTGTAGTAACTATGGAATTTGCTTTGTGAAACAGACTGCATATTTTTTACGCCATATAGGAGAGGGTTCTTGTACACAGGCAATAAGTATGTTTACCCCACAGATATTTAGCACCTCAAGCAATGCCATGGGAGCTTGAGCAGGCAGGGCAAAGGACAGCTCTTCACACCCTGCAGGATGAAGCAAGCTGATAATACTGAAGGCTGGGTTAAACACTTGTGCCACGTAAAATATGGGATATATTATCATTAAAATATGGGATTTTAATAATCTTCAATGAGTAAGGAAATGCTTCATATAAAGAGCATTTTTCTAAATTAACGTATTTAAAAGTTTTATGGAGAAAAGCTGGGATTACCCCAAGTGCCCCATGGCTTGTGGCTTGCAGAATTTTGATTTAGCTGCAAGTTAGTTGCTTTAAATTAGAATTTAGCCACTGTTAAGAGGACATCAAAGCAGACAGGAAGAAAGACAGCATATGCATTTTTAATTGACTTTGCGGAACACATGTGGAAATTAGGTCTTTTGAAGTGAGAACCTCAGAAAAATAGACTTCTCATATGCTGACTCCATATAAGTTATTGAATCCCTCTTTGGTGGCCACTGAGGCAAGTTAAATGTTATCTGAAGGGCTGGATTTCTGCTAGCTGCTGAAAACCTCAGACATGTAGCTTTCTGAAAGAGGTCCAAAGTGTTTATAGAAGAAATGTTTTGGTGTCATTCTTCTCAAAAGCATCCATATGATACATGCTAAATAGTACTATTGCCGAAGAAATAAGAAAAAAGCATTCTGAATGAATTTTGTGTGTTTCACAGTAAATCTGCCATTCTAGTCACATTGCTAAAACTACATGTAAAAATATTTAGTAAGAGAATGCAGGTGCAGAAATCTATATAAAGACCATTAGAGTATTTTTAGAGTATAAAAACATTTATATGTTTGTATCATATATATTTGTATGTATATTTGTATTTATAACACATACATAGAGTATACATAAAGTAAAAGTATAAACCATAATGAATTATAGCATGTTTTAAAAGTATTCTCAGNACTTTATAAAAGTATATGTTTAATTTATAAATTTTAAAAATTAAAAGTATATGTATTTCATGTATATATTTATACATGAAATCTTGAGTATCATCATAAATGGAGATATTAAAAATGAAGATTAGTGAAGCAATTATTTCTGGTATGCACTTTTCACACTTATATTTTAATAAATAAATGAGCTTTCAGTTGAACTTCTAAGTTATTTTCTGTCATTAACTTTTAATGGTACAAACATTTGCAGGGGCCTCTACTTGATTGCTAGAGGAAAAATAGAAGCTGCTTCTATGTATCTACAGGGTAAACCAGAAAATTCTAGGTGAATTATTTAACTGTCATTAGAAATGTTTTTCTAAGTCTGCTATGACTTCAAAAGTCACAGAGAATGCAGAAAAAAAATGCAAATGCCATTATGTTAAAATTATATATATATAGTGAAAATCTATAATCTTTCTGGTAATTCATTATTCTATTTTTTGAAAAATCTCTGGTGCTTAAACTCTTTAACACAATATTCCTGCCAGACAGATAATCAATCCATCTCCTTTTGTGATCCTGTTACTTATTCCTCTAATTCTTTTTTAGCATGGCATCTAGAAGCATGAAGTACTATTTATGTTTTAGTGTCACCAAACCATCCAAATTATGCTGAAGAAAAAATAGGGAAAAAAGAGATGATGATTATATTAAGGCCATTAGGTGAAGCCTCTCTATTCAGAAGAGTGAAAGGAATTTAAATCCTGGCACCATCTGCATAAAAGTGACATCTGAGTGAGATTGAGAAAGGAAGTATTGAAAGGTTATTAGATAAATGAGGGGTTAAGACAAGGATTAAACCCTGAAAGACTGATAGCATGAAAATTGATACATGGTGCAGGTCGTAGCATCATAGAATATCTCAAGCTGGAAGGGACACAGAAGAGTCCAACTCCCTCTTCCTCACAAGAGTACCTAAGATTAAACTGTGTGACTGAGAACATCATGCAGATGCTCCTTGAACTCTGTCAGGCTTGGTGCTGTGACCACCTCCCTGGCTAGCCTGTGCCAGTGACCGACCACCCTCTTAGTGAAGAACACTTTCCTAACGTCCAACCTGAACTTTCTCTGCTGCACCTTCATTTCATTTTCTTGTGTCCTATTGTTGGTCATCAGAGAGTAGACGCCAGCATGACCCTCTCCACTGTCACCCTTCTCAGCTGTAGGCTGTGATGAGGCTACCCCTCAGCTTTCTCAGAGCACCCTACAAAGTTGTCACTTAATGGGAAAGGATTGGTGGCAACAGCTAGCTGAGAGTCACAACATGAAGTAATTGGACAGACAAAGACCAGTAACAGGACAGAAAGTGTCACAATATTAATGATGTAATATTGAGTCTCATTTAAATGCTTTGTACAAAAATTGTGAAAGGCTATATTCAGTTCTGTTGTCAAGATAGACAGGGACAGCAGCAACAGCAGTGGCAATTCTGAGGAAAAATGGTGGAATCACACTCTTCCATCCATGGGAAAGGCAGCATATGGAAGCTTAGCAAGCATCAGAGGAATTCTGACCCTCTTGTCATGAGGCAGAAAGAGGGGACCTAAAAGATAGGTAGAAATGAAAACAGATCCCTGCATAGAGTGGTGGAAGAAATCCCTTCTGCCCTTACAGAATAGAAGATATGAGGCTCTGGAACTTGAGGGTAAGGCAAAAGATAGTGAAGATTAAGCTCTGTTCTGGGGCTTTCACAGAGGAAGTCAGTCAACCCAATGCATTACAGCTGTGGCTGTTAAGAAATCAGGAAGGGTAATTACTGTAGGTGACTCCCTTCTGAGGGGAACTGAGGGTCTTGTATGCTGACTGGACCCATCCCATAGAGAAGTCTGCTGCCCCCCAGGCCCTGGGTGAGAGATTATACTAAAAGACACCCCAGACTGATTCAGCCCTCTTAATTATTGCCCACATCTGGTTGTCTACGCTGCCAGTGGGAAGGTTGAGGAGAGAATTCCTAGGGCAACCAAAAAGGACTTTGAGGTACTGGAAAGGCTGAATGAATGTACATGAGCAGAGAGGTGGTGTTTTGCTCAACCCCTTTGTTAGCAAGGAAGAATGATCAATTTGAGGCTTAAAGAATGCAGTGGAAGGCTAACAAGGCCTTGAATTAAGGAGGGGAAGAACAAAAACTCTACCTTGTACTTTGGAGGGTGGACTTTGCCCTGATCAAGAAACTGAGCAAGGTCCAGAGAGTACCTTGGGAAACAGACCTTAATAACAATGGGATCCAGGAGGGCTAGACATACTTCAGGGTGATCTTAAAGGTGTAAAAGCTGACGCACTCAGCCTCCCACCCTTTTGCCAGGGTGGTGCCGTCTGACCCACAGGGCAGGGAAGTTGTTTGTGCCTAAAGTTGTACATAGGTGTGTGTGTTTTAAGTGTTTTTTTTGTCTGAGTCTGTTTAATCTCCTCATTCTCAGTTCTGTCTTAAACTGTGACACCCATTGAAATGCAAGAGTTTTTCATTAGTGTTATTTTGGGGAGTTGGGTCCATACGCTATTTCACTCAAAACTGAATTGAGTCACAACAGGACATGGATGCAAAACTTTACAGAACCATGCACAGGAAAAAGCAGGGATGAATTTCTGCATACACTAATTGTGTAAATTGAGAAATTTCATCTTCAGAGTTTTAAGAAAACATCATAGCCTCTGAATATTGGTGTGCAAAAAAAAGACACGCACCATCCAACCTGTTTTTGCACGTGTCATTACTATACTCCTTAAAAATGATTTTGTTTTCATCTTCCTACGTCTTGCTCTAAATTAGTACAAGAAAAGTTAATATCTGTGTTTTTTAAAAAAATTTTTGGAAATAAAAACATTCTGGAACAAAGCCCTCTTTTGTCACTCTGAGGCCTACAGATTTACTAACTGAGAAATAAAAATTAGCCTTTTATTTAGAGATCCATGGAAACAGTATATTATATAAACTATCAAGGACAAAATATTTCTTTCCTTTTTTTTTGTTTTTAACCTTTTGGTAATTCATGCCTTAGAAAATGATATTTCATGTATTTAATAACATACTAAGGAATAAGCCACAGTTTTATAATAATTTTTTCTTCTTGTTTATCTTGGTTTGGATATTGTCTACTTTCTCAATTGCTACTTCTGTCCATTAATTGTGCTTTGCAAAAGCAGATCTGTTGTAGGGATAACTTGGCCTTTGAACATGGATGGTTTCTATTAAGTAGTTTTATGGTTCCTGAAACCATAAAATAATAGCAGGGACATAATTTTTGCAGTCAGTAAGCAGAGATGTCCCGAAGTAATCATTATAGACACCACTGGTTTATTTGATGGAGATAGCTTATTTTTTGTGGCTGAAGGATCTGGGCAAGGATTCTTAATATTATTTGAGAGTTTATTGTGGAAGTATTCAAATGTTGTGAACCATATTTCTCCCTATAGATGAAGATGATTTTCTTAGAAGAGCACAGCAGCTTTTTGCTTTGTGAGACATAAAATGGCACTTACATATACAAAACAGAACATAAAAAAATCAGTGGAAATCTATGAGACATGTTGGGTTTTGTAATATAATGTGGTTTCCATTTTGGTAAAGGTCTGTTAGAGGATGGGTTAAAACCTTGATGACAATAAAATGCTAAGAATAGCACGAACACAAAGGCAAATTTGTAGATTTTTGCCATATTTCATTGATATTGAACCTGAGTACTAAAGTTGCATGCAAACTGGTTACTTGAAGGCAAAAACATGTAAGTGCAATCCCGCAAACATTTATGCATGTGCTTACTCAGGTCAGTGAGACAATTTATGAATTGCAGCCAATAGGTCTATTTTTATAGTCAGTCACTACCTGGCATTATGCTCACTACTCAGAGGGTAATGGATTATTCATGACAACAAACACATAATCTACTAATAAATGGTTGCAGGATGGGCCTTTAGGCCATTTGCAGGATTCATGTTTTCTGATACTAAATTGTCTCTGTAAGTAAAACGATGTTTTCAATAAGAAACAAGTAGCATAGGTATATAGTAATCAATGAGTTTGGTAGCTTATCATTTTACATTGCATTAGCCTCTCTGGAAGCCTGGGCTTCATTTTCAAGCAGTGCCTAAGGTATTTTTTAAACTAAAAATGTGGTTTTTTTCAAGTGTTATCAGCAAAATAAAGCTGAGCAACAGTTGAAAATGTTAACATCATTGTCAATCAACTCAGTTTGTGTCCTTTTAATTTTTCACATATACCATAGCGAACAGAACAACTTATCCTTAGAGTATAAAAACCATAAGTAAAATAATGGGAAATGGGTGTAATTTGCCAGAACATAGTTATTTTGACTGATTAGTATCATTTCATATATATATGGTCAACAAGAAAATTAAACAATGTACATATTTGTGTTGGTTAGGTAGTAGTAGTGTTGTAGTTATGGCTGTGATGGTCAGAAGGTCCTTAAATGAGACAAGGTGTGTACAGAAATGTTGGACCAGCTTTTGTTACACTGACTGAGAAAGCTTGAGAAAGATGAAAGATTCAGTGGGGTTTTTTGAAAGATCTTCTTCAGACCCATAAGCCAGAACCTCTGCTAATTTTGTGTTTTGCTGGAGCAAATATTGGTTATTAATTGGTCTTTCAATCCACTTTTCATGCATTTGTTTCACTATGGCTGTGTAAAGTGATAAATGTGATTCAAGCTCATTTATTTGTACCTGGAAATGTAAATCCAGATGCAGGATCCATCATCATACACAAAGGTGTCAAGTGGATCCAATGAGAACTTTGGAATCCTGACAAACCACTGCGTTCTTTTAATCAAAAATGTACCGAAAAGAATACTTATTTATGCATTAAAAAAGAGAAGAAAGTAATTATCTAGTAAGTAAAGAGTTTATTTGCAAGAAGAGGGGGGAAAAAATAAAAAAAATATTGTAATAGATTATTCTTTTAAATTATTTTTACAATCCATGAAAAAAAGCACCTGCTGTCAACAAGATTGTTAATAGAAAGAAAATATGTGCCTCTCAGAAAAGTGTGTGCAGTGATGCAAGCTACCTTCTACCCCCAAAATTAATATCACCTGAGACCCATCATTCATAACCAGAAGCCTGTAGAATATACATAACTGCAGGTTTATCCCCTGCAATTCGTTAAAATATCTTCTAGAGGCAGAGACTCTGTTTTTATTCAGAATACAAAGGGTATATACAAAGTCCTAGGAGCAGTCAGGAGACTCATGGCTCTAGGTCCCAAATTCAGAAGCAGTTTAATCCTTTTTTAATAAAGTGAAGCACATTCCTACATTTTACCTTGTCCTACTCTGTGTTTATCAGAACTGACTGAAATACTGATATTGAAGGAGATAAACAACATTATAAAGATATGTCATAAATCAATCAGAAAAATTGAGAGGACTGAAGCACAGAAAACCACCAAAAGAGTGAAGCTGTTAAAGATGCATTGAGCTGTGGGTGAGGAAACTAACTGAACTCCCAAACACAAGCATCCGGTCTTACCAAGGAGTATCCAGGTGCACTGCGACAATCAGAGTTGCAGCCCAAAGGCGTGGGGGCTGCTGGTGATGCCTCATCAAAGAAAGGAGCAGGTGCTGGGCTAGAATCCCCCTCAGGCTCTAGAAAACGCTGCTAGAAATCTTTGCAACCACAGAGTACCACAGGGAGGAATTCATTGCTAATGTGTGTTTTGGGTAAGAAAGTGAGGCTAATTGTATTTGTTATGTCAAGACACGGTGTTGGCAAAATGAAAGCCATACGAGGATATATTTTAGGATGTTAGTTTATTCTTACCTTCATACCTGAATTATCCCTTTCTAATGCAGCTCCAGACTTAGTTCTACGTATTCAGTTTTGAATGTTGCTCATCAAGAGCTTGTGAAAAGTCAATACAAGTATATAACAAAATTTCTAAAGATGGAGCATAATTTCCTAACATCTTCTATGATGAATCCACAAGATAAATTGCATACATGTAAATACACAACTGGGGTTCATAAAAGCTTTAGGAATGCATTCCACAAAGTGTTGCTTTCAAAAGTATCATTATGTTTCCTCTTACTTTAAATTCAAATAATTTTTGATGAAAGGTGTTTGTAATTAACAAAAATGGATTGGGAACTAAATGAAAGCTAACTTTATGTGAGCCAAGGGAACAGTAGAAGCAAAAAGATAGCAGCAGTAGCAGATATATCATAGCACCCACAAAACCTGTTTTAATTTTCTAAAAATACATAGCAGTGCACTGATGCTTCTAAAATATGTTTGAAAGCACAATGCCAGCACCAGCATTACAGAAATATACAAAGTTGCATGCTGAAAGCTGTGGTTAACACCATAAAAATACAAATCAGGGCATACTCAGCAGCAACATCATCAACACTGTGTTTAAGATCTTGTACAAATCAGCATGAACATTACACAAATTTGTATCAAGGTACATTCAGAGTAATATCTTGGACCCTTACAGTTGCAGCTAGCCCTTTTCTTTTATACCTCCTTTCTTTCTTCATAATATTTTGCAATGTGTTTAGATTTATAGTTCTCATAAAACAGAAACTGGTCCTCCCAACTGATGTGTAAAGCCAGATTATCCTGTGGTGAAATCCAGGTCACAACAGATGTTCACATAAGCAAGCACACAAAATGTGTGTGAAAGCCGTATGAAAAAACTATTCACACAAACTCCAGCTACCTTGAAAATGTGTATATTTATATACTTCTTAATAAGAACTTCACTCAAAAATTCGCTATCAACTTTTTGCTATAACTTTTTGATGAAGCTTCAAAATGAATGCTGGTCTTCTTGCTACTTCAGCTTCATGGAAAAGTATATATACATGAAAAATTAAACTAAACAGAGAGTACATTTTCTTTCAGGGTTTCTGAAGTTAATATCTTAGTGTACTAACATTTCTGTGACCACAATGGCATTTTCAGCAACTTTATCCATATGGGGTTTAAAACTTTAGTTTCTCAATGCTATTAATCACTTTTAGTTTTTTGCAGAGCTGTTGAAAAGCTGTGAATCTTGCACAGCAAGATTCTCATCTCTAGAAAGGAATAGTTTTGTTGCTACATATGCTTTGCCATAAGGATAATGCAAACAGCTAGCACATTTTTGTCACTGAAAAAAAAGACATGAACCCCAAACTTTCTTAATAATAGAATTTTTGCATTAGCATTTTGGCTAGGGAGAATCCTCATGTAAACAGTGTCTCACATAAAGAAATTATTCTCTGCAATTAAGTTGGATGCTGCATAACAAGATAACTGTTCGGAAGACTTTCTTTTCAGTTATGTGCCTTTATGTCACACACAGTTATGAATGTTAATAAAACTGCCTTACCTATAACAAAACTGTTGTTGCATGCAGACCCCAATAACCACCAGCCAGGGCAATCAGGCTGTGGTCTCAGCTTCTTCTCAGAAACACTACAGAAAATATTAAATATATGTGAGGAACTGGGTTAAAGTTCCCTTGAGACTTCATTGCTTCAGAGAGTATTTTTGGAAATGTATAACTGAATTCTATGATTCTTTTATTGCTTGCATAGTCCAAAGGAAGAGAATTATTTTAGCATGCCTGATGCTTTGGGCTGTATATAGACAAGATAATTTCCAAACCAATATTTGTTTGACCTGAAGTAAGTCGATCAGTATCAGTGCAGAGCCTCACATCACATATCTCAGGGTGCAGCAACTTTTTTTTTTAAGATATAAACTCTTTATTTCATAGTTATGACTGACTGCTGGATTTTAGAGATTTTGGTCTTTAGAAGACGACAGCCTCTTCCTGACTTTTCTGAGGAGAAATATCTGTCAGGCTGGAGTGCTATCAGAAGTTGATAAAAGTTTAAGAACCACACTATATGCATGCTCCTAATCCTTCTGTATCCTCTCACAAGATGAACAAAATGTTTGTCTTTTGCGTTTTTTTTTTCTTTTCTTTTCTGTCGGTTCTAGGCAATTTGAACCTCAGATGACAGGATAATGTTCCTACACCTAAAAGGACTTCTGCAAAATTTGTGCGGGGAAACCCTCACTAAGGTTGTTGCCTCTTGTCAGAAAGAGGTCATTTGAGTCTAATTCAATAACAAAGAACTCTCAGAAAGCCCTCAGCATCTACATATGCAAAACATGGGGATATTCACCTGAATACCCAAGCAAGAAATGGTTGTCGTTTCTGTGGGTGGGTAAGAATTTTTTGTTCTTACTGGTAGGTAGAATGTTTCTCCAGCAGGCACAGCTCCCTGTAGAACCAAAAGTCATGCTGTTTCAGAACTTCAGAAAAGTGATGCTGTTTCAGAAGAACTGGGACTCAACTAGGAAACAGTGTTATACATTTCCTAGAATTTTGTTGTTGTTATTGAATCGTCAAAAAAAAAAAAAAATAGTGAGGCTTGTCATGAAATCTGTAACTCAGCTATTGCTCTTTCAGACTATTTTCTTTTTCAGTCAAATATTAACACTACTCACCTCTCCTAACACTTTCCAGATAGCCATAGCAGCAGAAGAAAAAGTATACACTGACTGCAGTGTCTTGTTGTATACATTATGAGATGCAAATGCCAAGAATGGGAAAACTGTTGGACTTGTCAAATTCTTGCCTAGCAATCTACATGGATCAGAGATAGAAGAATACAAAAAACAACAAAAAACAACAACAACAGCAAAAAAAAAGCCATGTTTAATAGCATTTAATGGCACAAGAGAGGAAAAGTCAAGATATGTGACAGAGTTGAACAGGACTTGCAAATAAAAAAAAAGTGTTATGTCCTGATGTTAACGCCATACCAATATATTATTCAGTTCAGAAGAAAATCTGCATTTTATATTACTTACATGGGTGGTCACTCAACTTGACAGACATATACCAAACTTTTTTTCCAATGGCAGAAAACAAAATAGAAATTAAAAAAAAAATATTATCTACCAAGAGGATAATTGATTCAAAAAAAAAAAATCACCCTGCCTTTAGTGCTGTCTGTTGACTGATAAATCATAGATCAAAATCCCTCCTATAAAATATTGAAGCAAGCCTTATACTCCTCAAGCATAGATTAACACTTCAATGACTTTCACATACTAAAGACCATTTGAATCAAAAATAAATTTAGAATGCTGTTCTGGTGTCTGATTTAATTTCAGTTTTATAGTCATCTGATTATGACAACTCCAATCATAATATTTCTGAAAAGGAGATGAACATTCATAAAAAGTATTTTTAAATATGCAAACCATAGGAATGCTCACTTTAATAGAACACTTTAGTTTTTCTCCCTTATAGACCTCCGGATATCAGCCAGATATATGGTCAGCAGATCATATGTCTAACCTTTTCAGTTTACAAATTGCCTTTAATCTTCAACAGAATGTTTTTTCCAATTTGTTTTCTGGAATAATAGGCTATTGTTTTTCAGGCAGCAAGATTACCTTTTTTTTCTGCAGATATTCCTTCTGTTAAAAGAGTTTATTCTTCTGTCTGTTCACAAATGGCATGCCTTGTTTTTTGTAATAAAAAATGTGCAAACTGATGCAGGTCAAACGTATCAAACAGATAATAAATTGCTGTCAGGATTGGCTTGCCAATGATAAGAACTTAAACTAAGGTTGTGACAAATTTTCCTGAAGGCCTCAATTGTGCACTTGAATAGAAGTCAAAACTTTTTTTTTAATAGGTGACATCTGCAAAATACTTAGTTGTTCTCTACTGTTTCAGTGAATTCTTTTTGGCCTCAGAAGATACATGCACTTTTTCATTCTTTGTTCACTTGATTAGAAGACAAAACCCATCAACACAATTAAAGTACAATCAGTCTTTGAACTAAACCATATGTTCCTTTTTCCTAGTTACATAAAAGATTTTTCAGGCCATTAAGTACCAAACCTTTGCACTTAGACATACTTTTACACTTTTAGGAGACCAACCATTTTTATACATTATCTGAAACTGTATGAAAATCCTGTGAAATACAATGCACTTCATACTTGCTCACACATAAAGAAGTTTGACCACCATATTCAAACTATTTGAAGCAATGGCCCCAAGGAATGGATTTTTCATAATTTAAATTGACGAATTTTGTTCTCCATACACAGGAAGATTTTCCTATAAAAGAAAATTTCTGTACTTAGAACAGAAGAATGAGGCAACAGCATGCTTTAATTTAATTTGAGTCCCAAAGAAAAAAAACAAAACAAAACACAACACAACCAACTAACCAACAACAACAACAACAACAAAAACAAACCAAAAAAACCCTTAAAAATTCTGCAACAAGATAATGGCCAAGCTAGCATTGTTTAACTGTCACAGTACTTTTCTTACAATAGATTTTTTCAAGTTTAGTCTTAAATCCAGAAGTCCTGTGCTTACAATATTTGATTTTAGGATAATGGCAATATATTCATTATTTATTTATTCCCAGGTAGGAGATAAATAATTTCATCCAAAACATATTTTATTGATATTTTTGTCATAGGGTAAATTCTGGGCAATGTTCTCTGCTTGCATAAGTTGTTCCAGTGCCACCAGACAGCCTCTTTTATAAGGTTTTGATAATACCAGAGAGAATACATTTTGTAACTTGGCAGGCAGATTTTCATAAGAATTTTCTGAGACTGAGATATATGAAGCAGGACTTGCTAGAAAGAGCCATTGTGATCTGCCAAGACATTAAAGAATATGCATTGGCAGAGAGAACAGTGTTATCCTGGAAATATCCATCAAGCACTGGTGCATTCATAGCTTCATCTGAATCTATGTGGAGCTTGCAAGGTAAGTCTGACAAGTTCAAAGAATTACTGGCTTTTCCACAGGGACATCTCTCCCTCTGAATCACTATTTTCCTCCTACAGTGGTCTTTGAAGAGCAATATTCATGACCAGTACTTGAACTGTTGCCAGTCTTAACACAGTCATGTGTCAAATTGTCCATTCTTTTACCACTATTTTTTTCTTTCTCTGCCAGGTATAACCAATTCTGTCCTTAAGTCTATGGTAGAGGTTGGCCAATGTTTATAACTACTGCTTCTAAATATCTGTTCCAAAGATGCTGGCTGGCTGTTCACTAGCTCTTGTGTTTTGGAATCAGGAATTTGTCTGAAGAAGACAATGTAATAAAAGATTTTCTTCCCTAAACATGTTTCTGCATAACCAATTTTCTTTTCTTCCCTTTTTTTAGGTTTTTTAAAAAATTTTGTCCACTCACATCTGGTAACTGTCTGCTGTGTTCAGGAGGTAAGGGGAAAGACCTCATCATGGTTTCAGAGCTTACAATTCCCAGGGCTGTGCTAATGCTTTCCCCACTTACGTTGCTGAAAAGATTATTTATTGCTAACACCAACATGAGCACTAAAGCCAGACTTCGCATATTAGATGAGCATTGCTATTCCTCAGGCAGAGTCAAGATTCCAAATTCTGTGCTAACACACAGATAAATGAGTATGGTCAGACATGAAAGAAACACTTGTTAATTTAAAGAGCTTTTTGCTTTTTTTACTGCCCCCACAGCGCTCAGTGATATCTGATCTATCCTAGAACAGCTAAGGCACTACATGTGGGTGTGCCACTATACCTATTAATGGCATTCTGGCTATTTCAAGGGGAAGTATTAATATGCATTTGTAGAGCTGTCATAATTTTAATTTCTTAAACATAATATGACTTGGATGTGCTTCTGGTAAGGAAAGTAGGTAAATATATGTCTTAGAGTGATGTTATGATAACTGTATTCTATTGTTAGCTTATATGTCCAGAAAATGTAGTCCTGTGACTTTAACTACACCTAGCCACAGAAAAAAGCGCAGGTTGTTTTGAAAACTTTTTCCCCAAGCTTCGCTGCAGGGGAGCAAGGAGGGAGAGAAGGAGGACTCTCTCCTTCCAGAGACTGCATGCCGGGACGGCTGCTGAGGTGGCCAGCTCTGTTCTTCTTTTTTTTTTTTTCATCATTTTTCTTCGTTTGGACCCTTCAATTTGCTTTGTTGCCTGGAGAACCCAAGGGGGCTTAGAAGACAGCAGAGCTTCCGGGGAGCTTGGGGCAATTCTGCCCAGCCTTTCTCCAAGGGGGCCTGGGGAGGAAAAACTATGTCTGAGGAAAAAGGACACTAAAATTTACCAGCTTTTTCATCAAGTTTAATAACTCTTTTTCCCCTGTTCTCTCCTTCTCCTGTGCCTTGCAGGGCACTCTGCGTAGTTTTGTTAAATAAATAATTTTTTCTTCACTTCCATCTAAAAAATTCTGTTGTGGGTGGGGGAGGGGGTGTCAGAACCCTTAGCTCTCGGAAAAGGCGCTTGTTCACAGCGCTCCTCACCTAAAATTTAATCATTAATCCGGGACAATATATGAAGCCTGAACTGCCACAAAGGCACTTAATATAGTTTCAGGTCTTGGCACTATTCCTTTCCCTAAGGCAATCCTTGCTACCATGATAGTAGGATGCTTCAGTCTTCCGCTCCAAAATTATCTGTTGTGATGCCAGCAGCTGTGGCAAGACCAGAGTTTTAGGATTGACGAAATCAGGCACAAAGTTATTTGGGGCCAAATAAACTGATGGGCTAAGATACCTCATATGATATTAGACTGCAATTAATGCAAAACCCCAAAACTCGTTCAGCTGCCATCCCACTGTAAGGATTTAATATCCAGAGACATGCCTGTGTTAGACCTTTGGGTGTTTTATGGCCTACAGTTCTACTTTAGGAGAAGACTTGAAATGCCTAAAGTTTCACATAATTGAACAGTTGAATATTGAGAACATCTGAATTTCACTAGGTTTCACATTTTGGATGTCTCTTTGTAAGAGAAGAGTCTGTTCTGCCTGGTATCCTCAGAGTATGTCTGTCCTGAGAGAACTGTCAGATAAACAGATACCTTCTTTTTCCTAAAACACAACTGCTGAAGGAAAGTGCAATGGAGGCGGTAATGTCCCACTTATTTTACAAAGCTAAGAGTAAAACTGCCTGACAGGATGTGAAGACTCAGGATCAGCTCTCATCATCACCTGTCCTCCCCACTTGAAAGAAATGCAAGCCATACCACCCACCTTATGAAGGAAGGCTATAGTAAGCCATGTGAGGCAGGCAATATCTCAAAATCTTCATATTGGAGTGTTTCTGCTTTACATGGAATTTTTGAAGACTTGTGTGGGATTAGAAGATGGCATAAGAATCAGTGTCTTATAACTCAGAAAGAGCATCCTTGTTCCAGTTCCAGCTCCAAAGACTGTGTATTTCAGTTGCAGGGGATTTATGAGACTCATAAAGCATAAAATGAAACTCAGAAATTTTGCTTTCACTTGACCTTCTTGTTTCCTAAATGACATTAGAAATGTCAGATTGAACCCCATGGCACAATCAAAAAGGTGGAGAAAAGACAGCACTGTCAGCTTTCTCAGGAAAAACACCTGTGTTTTAAAAAAAGGAAAGAGAAACCTGAAGAGGGGCTAGACCTTTTTTCAATATTTTCCTACCAGTTTTTCTCGGTTAGTCCCTAAGTGCAGTGCTGTTTCTATCATGGTTCCTATCTAACACCACTGAGTCTCTCTGTCTCGGAGAGAATTTCATCATCCACCGTGGCAACCAAAGCTGCAGGAAGGAAACATTCAGCAGAGACCAAGTTCATTGTGAATACCTTTCTTAAAGTCCTTTATGCCATCACCATTACAAAATATATTAACATGGTTTTACTACAATTTAACAGAGGTTTCCATCCAGTTTTCATGCATTTTGTATGAAAGTGGTCTGATGAGACAGATCTAAAAATTATGAACAAATTCTAATGTTCATGTAATAATCACAGATTTTATCATCCTCTATATGGTCTCGTTGCGTGCTATTCTGTCATACATCTTACAAGAACTGAAAATCAGACTTGTTTTTCTAGCATTTTAAACTATGTTTTCCATTGTATTAAACATTGCGTTATATCACAGAAAAACTGCTTTTACAAAACACTCTATCATCAATGTCTTATTCAGGCTAAGTAGCATTAGTTCATAGGAAGAGGTGCTGGAGCAAGAAAAGCTCTTTACTGTGTAATTTTATTTAAAAAGAAATCTAAAACATTAAAAAAAAGTAAACTACATACCATAATGGTTTAAGAAAATGCAAGAGGATCAACATTGCACTGGTAATTTCAAAAAGACCTCAGCACCTGGAATTCAAGATCTATTGAATTATTGCTGGAAAATAAAACACTGACAAATTAAAGTCACTGTAACAACCCAGTGTGATGGAAAACTTTTTTCAAAAAAATTAGATGTTTGGGCTCACTCCATGTCTTGAAGATGGATTAGTAAACAACTATATGAAGAAAATTACTACCTTCCTGTCTTAAAACTTAAAAGCAGACATGAAACCAAGGTCTGACACCAGTTCACTTTGGCAGAGAAATTTTCTCAGTGTTTCTTAGAGATGTTTTTACAGTGCAGTAGGGAACCAGCAGTACAGAATACAGTAATTTGCACAATTCTTAAGTGAACATGAACTCCAACACTGCTTAAAGACTACTGACACTAAAATGGCTGAATGAAAAATGTTATTGAATACCTCTGAGCTCTACACTTTGACCTTACGGTAATTATATTTTCAGTTTCTGAGACATAAACATCTTTGTTATATGTCTTTTTATTTGATCCCCATACTGGTGCTTTCATACCTGACTATTCAGCATTCTATTTGTACTCGTACCTGCTGATAGCACAGTAGCTGCTGGATTGCAATGAAACGGCAAGATGCTCCAGCTCAGTCTTGCTAATGCTGACAATTGATTTAGCATTGTAAGCTACCTCAACAGTGCTGGGCTGGTTTTTGTTCAGAGATTTCAGTAGGGAGTTATTTTAAGGGATATATTTCCTTTGTTGGGGCAAAAAAGCACAGTTTGTCTTAATTATCCCTGACATTTCAAACCTCATACCAGGCACTTCCTCCAGGGACAGAAACAAAC
Source organism: Grantiella picta (assembly GCA_013397955.1). Taxonomy (NCBI): domain Eukaryota; kingdom Metazoa; phylum Chordata; class Aves; order Passeriformes; family Meliphagidae; genus Grantiella; species Grantiella picta. Next base: position 638,136 of record VZRM01005135.1, on the reverse strand, counting down.
CAGTCTTCTCCAGAAACCAAGTGTGAAATGAATAAATAGGGCTCTGGTTTCTTAATGGCATAGTGCGGTTACTATTTTTACTGAGGGGAAAGATGCTGTCTAGATTGTTTCTTTTTATCTCTGAGGAAATTCAGGGTATTGATAGGTGAAATATTGTGGACAATTAAGAAAGGAAAAAAGCTTGTCTAAAAAAGCAATATTTGGTTGGTACTTGGTTGGCTGGTATATTCAATCTGAGAGCTAAGGTTTTCTCAAAGGAAAGAGAAGGAGCAGAGCAGCTATGCCTCACAAACAGAGGCTGCTGTTGTTTTCATCTGCAGTCTGCTGAAGATAATAGTAATTAGAAGCTTCTCTGTATCATTTTTTACTTTTTTCAGTGTAGCTTTTAAGGCAATTTTTGTTTATATTTGATGTGTATTCTTAATGAAATATCTGGTTAGGGAGCTACTATTGTCACATCCTCGTGCAAAGTCACAAAATCTTTCAAGGAATCTTGATGAGGTTATGCGTAATGATTCCAGTGAAGGAGATGATTATGGAAATTTTTTTTCTTTGTTTAATACTGGTAGATCAATAGATAAATTGTAGAATTCATTTTCTGAGCTGAAGGTAACTATTAGGTATTGATTAGAAAGGTTTTAGGGCTCTTTCATCTGATTAGGAAATCCTGTGTTTCATGACAAGTACTAAACTTCATTGAAACACAATGTTATAGGAGAAAAAAAAGATGCTTCTGCATTTTTAGTGTATTTTCATGAGTTTGTGAAGGCGATGCTGTATCAGAAGGAAGTCTGTATTGTTGTTGATGACAGAAAGCTGGGAGGAGTGGCTGATACCCCAGAGTGCTGTGCAGCCCTTCAGAGGGGCCTCGACAGGATGGGGAGATGGGCAGAGAAGAACTCCTTAAGTTCAACAAGATCAGAGTCCTTCACCTGGCAAGGAACAGCCCCAGGCACCAGACAGGATGGAGCAAGCCTGCTGCGAATCAGCCCTGAGGAGAGGAATCTGCGGGTCCTGTTAGACACAAGCTGTCCATGAGCCAGCAGTGCCCTTCTGGCCAAGAAGGCCAATGGTGTCCTCAGGTACATTAGGAAGAGCATTCCAGCAGGCTGAGGGAGGCGATCCTGCCCCTCTACTCAGGCCTGGTGAGGCCACATCTGGAGTGCTGTGTCCAGTTCTGGGCTCCTCAGGACAAGAGAGACCTGGAACTTGTGGAGAGGGTTCAGCAGAGAGCAATGAGGATGGTTAAGGGAGTGGAGCATCTCTCTTTGACAGAAAGGCTGAGATTTAAGGCTGTTCAGCCTTGAGAAGAGACAACTGTGAGGGGACCTCATCAATACCTGTAAATATTTGAATGGAAGGTGCCAAGAGGATAGAGCCAGGCTCTGGTCAGTGATGCTAAACAATAGGACAAGAGGCAATAGGCAGAACGTGATGCACAGGAATTTCAAACTGAACATGAGGAGCACACACTACACTCTGTTGTGTAGGTGACTGAGCACTGGAACAGATTGTCCAGAGATGTTGTGGAGTCTCCCTCTCTGGAGATACTCTAGAACAGCCTGGATGCAATCCTGTGCAATGTGCTCTGGGATGCTCCTGCTTGAGCAGAGAGGTTGGACCACATGACTCCCTGTGGTCCTTTCCAACCTTACCCTGTCTGTAACTCTGTGACTGATTCTGTGGTGTTTGTGGATTACTTTTATAAAAAGACAGTGTCTGGGTACAGAGAGCTGAAATGAGTAGCTCTGCCAAGACTTAATGCAATTTATGACAGGGCATGTGGCACAGTCTGCCAAAGGATATTGGTGAGGGCAGAGTGCTGCTATCTTTGTGGATCTGTAATTGTTGAGGAGTCTGGATCATCCTCGACTGAGAGCAAACCTTAGGCTAATGTTGACAAGAGAAAAAAACAACTGTGGATGAGAGACATTTCAAGGCTTTCAATGTATCTTCTCCATGGTAATTAAATTCAGTTAGTTCCTTCCATATCCACAGTTTGCTACTGTCAGTGCTTAATGAGGGTATAAAATTTGCTGGTAAAGGCTTGAAAGAGAAAGTAGGGAAGCATCATGCAGAAAATCCATACCTTGCTCTGAGCCTTTCTAATACATGAAATTCATACGCACATCCTGAGAGGATTGTATGCAAACTTTGTACCCAAACTCATGTGTGCATGTCTGAATTCTAAAGTTACAGCAGTATTCAAGCACTTCTAACCCCAAATAATAGAGAAGAATACCGGCTGCATTTGGTGTGAAATGAATAAAATGCAAAACAGCTTTGAAAGGCCCTTGCCTGAAGACACAAATCTGAGAATAAGTATTTATTTGCTATGGGGATACATATGAGCCGAAGTTCTCTTAATACCAGACATTTTCAGGGTCATTAAAAACAATGTTTTTTGGTTTTATTTTTTTTTTTTTTTGTTACTATTACTAGTAGTATAAGACTAGCAAAAAGACAGACAAGGTTTCAAGATCTGTAGTGCCACTTTACTTAATGTTTTGTATGCATTATTTTATAAGCCTTAATTTATAAACAGATAGTTGTATGTAGTTCTGTCATGATATCTTGTCACCATGATTACATTTGTCCTGTTGATATAGAAATTTTGTGTTTATGACTTTTTTTCCATATTTATTGAAAATCTGGCTACAGTAAAACTCAGTTGAATGTACCGATTTTCATTTTGCTAATTTAGAAATAATTTTGATTCCCATATGGTGCTAAGCATACAGCAGAAGTAAAAATAACTTTATGGGTCATGAGTTAAATTTAGTTCAATGATCAATGTTTTAAAATTATGACCATGACCTCTATGAAAATGCTGTCTACTAAAGTTAGAGAACCATACTTTAGAGATAGGGCATGCTCATTTAATTACACAAAAGTTGGATTACTCATCAGCCTATATTAATATCATAGTCTATAAAAATACGACAAAATTACGATGTTGCTATGTGCCAAGACATTATTAAAGGATATTAAAGAATCCTATAAAATATAAAAAATACTGATTATCTGCTCAATGACTAAAATAGTGGGACAGTTACTTTGCTTTCATTCATAGTATGGTCAATGAAAATTTTTCGTTGTTATTTTGACCTTACCCATTACAGAAAATGGACTAAATTAAATGGAAATAGAAACCGCATTTCAAAAGACAAAATAACACCATGGTGAATTCTGGAGTCTTAAGTGCTATGGAACAGAAAGATAATAGTAGCCTTAAACTATATTAGCTAAAATTATTTTAGATACAAAATACATTCAACTGTTTATTTAATAGGGAGGCCTAAGATGCTGAGAGAAAATCACTGAGAAGTCTTTGTTTCTTTCATCTCCTTGTTTTTGTAAATAACCTCTGGTGTCAAACAGACAAAATTTCCTTTTTTTTTAAATCGCTGAATTACAGAATGAGCTGATTTGGAAAGGACACACAAGGATCACTGAAGTCCAGCACCTGGCCCTGCACAAGATCATCCCTAAGAGTCACACCACATGCCTGAGAGCATTGTCCAAAAGCTCACTGGACTCTGCCAGGCTTGGTGCTGCTGTGACCAGTTCCCGGGGGAGCTGTTCCAGTGCCCAGCCACCCTCTGAGTGAAGAACCTGTTCCTGATATCCTGCCTAAACCTCCCATGACTCAGCTTCAGGCCATTCTCTGGGTCCTGTCATTGGTCACCAGAGTGAAGAGATCAGTGTCTGCCTCTCCTCTTCCCCTCACAAGGAATTTGTAACTGCAGTGAGGTCTCCTCTCAGTCTCCTCCAGGTTGAACAGACCAATAAAACCCTACATAAGAATTGCACTCTATGCTGCTTGAATTATGCTGCATCTTCTAGATATATTGAAGGTTTTCAGACTAAATGTTTTTCCAGCAAAATATTTTTCTCCTAAGATGCAGCAAATAAATATATTTACAGTGGTCACTAAGCCTACCCCCTGTTTAGGCATTGTCCCTGCTAACTCTGTTCTTGTACTTGATTGATTTTAGGAAACATACCATAGTGTTCTTGTTGATTTCTCGCCTATCATTATTTACTAAGCTACAATACACAAAAAGTTACAACTGAAAGGCAGATTAATAATTCATACCTCTATTATAAAAATCTGTAAATTGTATTCCAAGCAATGAGCTGCATCTGTTACCTAAAAATAAGAAGACAGGCACAGCATGGTAACAATTTAGAATATGGAGCATTGCACGGCAGGAAAGTTCCCATTGAGATGACTTTGGCTTAGATGAAAGTCCTAGCTGTCTACCTTCTTTGATTGAACAGTCTCATTTTTTAAAGTAAACACTACTGTATTTTCTGTGAATATTGCCTGTCTCCAAGAATGTCAATAATTCTTTCTGACAAATCCAAACTGAAAAGAAGAGGTTAGGTTGAGGGTACAGCACATATTGTCTTACAAAAATTAAGGGAAATTTCTTCAGGAAATTGTCTGTTTCAGATATATAAGAAATATTTGCCTAGAGACTAGAAATAGTTGTAATATATTTTGTGCTGGAAAAAGTAATAATTTGTATCAACTTCAGTTAAAAAAATGTATCAGTTGACTTTGACATTCAAGCTTATTTTAAAGACTGAAGCTATTACAAAATAGTTTTAATTCTGTCTGCAGTATGGATGAAGAGAGACAGTATGCCACATTAATAACTGATGAAATCTAAAGGAATTTTTCCAAATTTCAGTTAGATCTTTATAACAGGAAAATAGTGGCAATCTCACAGCCAGTCTACCCTGCTCCTAAAAAGGTCTACATCTCATGGCATTTTGCACACAGACCTACAGATGTTGTCCTATGAGAAATCAGTGACATTTTGTCTTCCTTGATATTGAAGGCAAAGTTCTCAATAAGTTTACTGGGAAGTCACAGGCAATATGTCTCAATTTTTCCTCAAGCTGAATTTTCAAAAACTAAATTTAAACTTTAACTGAGTGCACTGCCCTTCTTATGTGAATACAATGACTAGTTAATAATATATTTTTTCTCAGCATTTATGTTCTCCATTATTGAATGGCCAAACAAAACACTTGGATACAGGAGTCCTTAACCATCTTGAAGAATCTGGCTGCTTACATCATAAACCAAATAACCAAACTAGTAAAAGGGCATTTTAGTTGTTTGGAATTGTTTGGTTTTTTTTTTTTTGTTTGTTTGTTTGGGTTTTTTTTTTTTTTAATTAGCCTGACTCAATGGCACCTCTATGCTGAAGTTTCTTAAGAAATAAAACAAATAATACATAATACATGCTGTGATGATGTAACATAACACAGTATTTCTCGACTTTTTAAAATAACGGCAGAAATCTCCCCAAGGGCAGGTACTAGAAAGAGATTTTTGTTCTAGCCTGAGGTGTAGAGAGGCAAGTATTTTGGGGTAATTTCAAATGCAGATGATTTATTTTGAGCTCCGTCCAGGGATGTAGATGGGGAAGAGAAAAAGTGATCAAGGCTAAGATGCCCTCAGCTTCATTTTCGCATTCCCTGAAAGAGTAGGATCCACAGAACAATAACAGCACTATTAGCAGACAAAACCCAAATAGTCCCTCTGGAACCCTTAGAGTGGTCTCTCCTACAATTAACTCGTAAAGCCAGTTCTGGATGGCTTCAGTCAACTTCTAATATGTTCTCTTCAAAAGAGATTAAGCAATTAATCCTTGCTGTGTATTAATCATGTGTGATAAAATTAAATTAAAAATTAACTTGAAGGAAAATAATAGCAGAAGGTTGTGAACCTAGATAGAGATATAACCATTTGTTCTGTTTCACCCGAAAAGCCCCCAAACATTCAAAGCAATGATGTTTCCTAAAAAGACATAAAACTTTCAACACAAAACCCCCCAATTTTTAAGTGGGTAGCAACATTCTGAAAACCTAGTTTTGTTCCCTAATGAAAATATTTTTGCAACACAAAAAACTCTATATTTCTAACAAAGACAAGAAAGTTCTGTCCTACAACTTATATCTCACATGAGCCCTACATGTTTAAACAAACCTTTGAGTTACTGAGCTTACTTGTCTGAGAAACTGTTACTTGTCTACTTTGGGGCTCTAACTAGGCCAAAATTGATAATATTGTTTGTTCCCAAAATGATTTTTTCTGCTTTATAGCCGACTAAATTTTCAGGCATTTTAAAAAAATAAAACTCACCAAATCCACAAATGATAACTTCATTACCTTTAGGTCTTTTTGTTCATTATTTATGATGCTAATACTACAAGATGTTTTTCTTGGCTTCCTAATATATCCTGATGCTTTTGTTGAAAACAAAAGCTATTAGGCACCATTCCAAACAAGTTTTAGCCCTAAAGTGCTAAGTTTGAATTAGCAAAAAATTTTGAATTAGGAGCAACAGTAGTACAGTTTGCACTATCCAAAACCTCATTTCTTTCAAAATTGTATCCTCTGCATGTGGAAAATAGTAAGCAATGTATGTTTTTACACATAAGTACTTTATTCAGGAGCATGTTGCCTTTAGGTCATCTATACAGAAAGTTGTTTCATATGTTTGTCTTTCAACAGACATCTGTGTTTTATTAAAATTCTTTCTAACCAGATTCATAGCCTCTTCTTCAAAAATCATCTCAATTCCAAATAAACAGACTGAAAAGAATTTCTCTGGATAATTTCTCTGTAGCCATCTTATGCCCTTGGATGAGAGAAGCTGCAAAAAGCATGTAGAGAATTTCCAGTAAATTCTGCAGTACAGAAGGGACAAAGCCAGACTACATTCAATTCTGATGCATTCACAGCTATCTCTGTGGGAAAAGAGGCAGCATTTTTAATTGAAAATGTGATATATGTGATTTTGCAATATTTTGTAAAAATATTATAAATTCACTCATAGAATGCATGAATTAGGCATAGCTCTCTCTTGCTAATATCTTTTGTTTCTTTCCCTGTTTGCAAATTTTCTGTGCTAGCAGGCATGTAGAACTGACAGAATGTAAGGGTGTCTTAATTATGCATGGTTTTTAAACTGAGGAATATAAAAAATGTTTTCTGTTAACATATCTGTTCAGATATAATCTTGGTTGAAATTGTAAAATGATTCTGCAGTTAGTGGACTATGACCAGTATTTAGATGGTATTGGAATGTAAAATTACTTTTACTATCTCTTTTCTTGTTTTTCTTCAGCCTTCCCCCTTTCCTCTTGCCCATTCCCTTTTCCCTTCCCGTCTTTTCCTTTTCCAGGATTTCAAAAACTGCTTAATAATAATAAATACTGGATTAAAGTGTTTTTCCCTTCCTTAAAATTAGCATTAGCAATAGAAAATTGTTTATGTAGATCCAGCAAAATTTAGCACATCCAGATAGAGCACAAATACATTGTCACAAACCAGGAGGCAGGTGGGAGTGTTTAAAAAGTAGCTGAGGCTCTTAGTGTCTGGAAATTGGATTTTTTTCCTCATATATTCTCCAGCACCTTACTTTTGGCATCATTCAGGTATTTGTAGATTAATACAGTATAATTCAGTATTGTGGTTCACAATTTCTTTAAACATTGTTTACTGCATTTGGTCTGAACGTTGCTTTTCATTTGCCTTGAAACATATTTATATTTAAAGGTGTCCAACCAGCTAAGCCAAACTTTGCTGCGTGAGTAATAAAAACACTTTACAAGCCAGTTTTTAATTAAAACAAAACAATATTTCAATAACTATCACTGGAAAAAGACATAAACATTTAAAAAAAATGGAACTATTGCTTCATTGAAATGACAGGAAAATTATTAGAGTTTTATGGTACAGAAGGAAACATCAATGAATTATTTGCAGCAAACAATTTGTTTGTGGAATCCAGGGCAATTCTATTTAATGTACACAAACTGAACATAATCTTCATTAATTTGTCCATTTAAAAAAAATGACATGCTGATATTTCAACATACAGATTTTTTTTAAAAGGCCAACTGTCTGTGTTTCCATGGAAATTTTTATGCAGCTTATCGCATGACATTCTCAAAATCTGTGCCAGGTTATTTGTCATTTTCTTATATATGACTTAAAGCTCACATTACATTGGTTTTAGCTTTAATTTCAACATTGTTTTGCTGAACTCTCTGTATCAATAATGACTATTGGACATTAAACATTACAAATTTTAATCACTTTTACAAACAGGAATTAAAATGACAAACTCAGAGTACAGTGGGGATAAACTATTTCTGCTACTGTTATCTGCTGTTGTACATTTTTCTTTGCAATCTACATAATAACAGAAAACTACCCCATACATTCTTATTATCCTGCTCCTCTGCCCACAATGTGCACTTCAGTAAGAGGTGCAGGTGTCCAGTGACACTGAAAATCAGGCAATTAGTGTCTCTGTTTTGGTACTGAGGCCTGATTAGCCTCTGCCTTGTGAATAACACCTTTGACTTGTGAGAATTATTTTCATACAGTTTATTGCTGTAGTTAAATTCCTAGTTTCAGCTGGGGAACAGTTTGAAGCTGCTGTTTTCTTTTTCCAGTAGATGAGTTGATATTTTAAATAAGCCCTCCATGTATTATTAATAGTAGATTATATTATAAAGGGAACACAGACCCTGAGAAATACATGAGTTTTTTTTCTGTTCACTCTAGTAAAAAAGGTGACTCTTAACCTTAAGTGAGAAAGGAACAGTAACTGCCAACAGAAGGTAGGTTTGACTCAGGAAGAAGGAAGAGGAAAGGAAGGAGGGCAAAAAGGAGAAGCAGCAGCACTAATTTCTTTAGGCAAAAGGACAAGAAGTGCAACTGACCACAGTGAGCATGGACCAAAGTCTGACTTCTCAAGAGCTCCTTGTCCACCTTGTCCAGGCAGTCCTTATAGATAAGCATGCTTTTTTGTTTTTCGTTTGCTTGGGTTTTTTTGGGTTTTTTTGGTTTAGTTTTTTTGGGGGTTTGTTGTTGTTGTTGTTTGGGGGTTTTTTGTTTGGGTTTGTTTGGGTTTTTTTTGGCTTTTTTGTTTTTTTTTTTGTTTAGTACTGCCTAAGTGGCTGCATAGATTTCTAGAAGAGCCAGATAAAAGGACAGGAGCTCTGGGTGTAGAATTACTAAATTGTTTTCTGATTTTCAAGGGGTACAGAAGAGCAAATAGACTTTTTACACTAAAGCAGTGCACTTTTTGTAAGCCTGTATTTCTATACAACCATTTCTCAGTGTTTATTGTGGAATGCTGGTGTAGACTTTGATGCCCACATGCAGTTTTACTTGCTCTCCTCTTTTCTGACAAGCCTTACAACCATACTGGCAGCAGTAATAGCACTTGTTTTTGCTGGTATTCTAATTTTTACTTACAGCTACAGGAGGAAGAAAATGACATCACTGTTCTACGACATAGAGCAGCTGTCAGGTGAGAAAGAAACTTGGACTGTGTTCATGGCTTTCATGCAGAGAGAATTCAGCCTTGCTTGTATCACCACCTTGACTTCACCTGTGCTAAATCACCTGCTGAGAGCATTATTTTTCTAAGCCCTAAGCACAAGCCTAATTTGTACAGTAATTCTGCAGAATGGATTTTCTTTGTCATATCACTGTGTCTCATCTGTTAAGAAGGATAGCACCTTAGTTACTGCTGTAGTCCTCTTCTTTGTCTTAGTGTGCTTCTGCTGAAGTCTGCAGAAACACTCCTATTTCCTTTAGTGGGAGGAGAGTTTTGTCAGCACTTTGTGAAAAGCATATGCTGAGTGCACAACTAGCCATTAGCTTTAATCTGAAAGTATAAATTTTGTTTAAAAAAATTTCTCACACTGTAGCAACATCCATTAAAATACCGCATTTAGTGCACACAGTCACCATAAGCACCACATAACTTTTTTTATTCTGGAAGCACATTAAAAGGAAAAATGGGTGACACTCCAGGAAACAATCTGAACCTTAGTTATAAAATAGGTATGACCTATTGCAATTTGCATGCAGTTGCTGCATGCAAGTAAGAAAATTAAAATTTCAGGGATACAACTTTATATGACAGAAATCAAGAAAGCTTATGCTATCATGATCTTAAACACCAAAGATCAAAACTGTTGTCTTTGGATTACCACATCTCAGACACAAAAGTTCTATGTTCCTGAAATTTCTGATGCTTTTAGAAGTAAATAAAGAATGTCTCTTAAATTTTGAATTACCCTTTTCTGTTAAGTGTTCACTATCACAATCAAAGTTTTTATAGCAGGCCACACCACAAAACAAATTCCAGTGATACAGTAGATTGCTTGTTTTTACAGCATAAATTTCTGCTCTTAAATTCAAGACTACAAGGACCTGATTGCTATGGTGCACTGAAACCTGCATGGAAAATAATTTTATCAACTACAGCCTATAATATCCCAGTTCCATTATTGTTAAGCTCATCAGAAGAAAAAAAAATCTTATTGAGGGTCACCAACAACCTTGAAGAAGCTGGAGGATGAAAATCCATGATCCTACTTATATACATTCCAAAATACAATCTATCATACCCAGTTAATTAAAAGCTTTTTTAGAAACTAAGTGGATTAACTCCATCAAACAAGATGTACTACAATAAAACCATATAATCAATAAAAAATAGAAACACCCAGTCACAGCTTGAAGGATATCTTTCACAAGAAATACTTCATACTTGACCTCGCAGTTCAGGATGTCTAAAGGAATATCTACAGAATGAATTCAAAAGACAAGCCTGGGTACTAAGTTCATCACACACTGGATATTAAAAACCATAGACTTCCATCGAAATACATGAAATGAAATAATTTTTTCCAAGTGGAGAAAAAATCTCTCCAGACTGCACAATATATAACCATTTTATTGCTTATTCTTACTAGGTTACTAGTGCTTGATTTTCCACATTAATTCTGATTGGCAGGTTCACATTTAATTCAGATCTTTTGTTCTCAAAGTGTATTTATACGATTGTCTTCTGTGTAGAAGTTTGATATTTCTATTACAAATGTGAACCACTAGCATTCAAAGAAATGATCCAAATTGTCATCAAATGTATCTGTCCTGGAATAAAATATATTCTCTCTTTCTTTTGCTATGAAGTGCAGCAGGCTCACCAATTTCAGGTTCAAGTTGAGCAACACTAATCACTGATCACATATTTGGCTGAATTCCTGTTTGGATAATAAGAAGGTATACTGCCTCTTTTAGGAGACTTTGCCATATTTTATCTCTTTTTTTTTTTTTGATAATGCACATAATTGAGTCAACTAAAACAAATTACATACCTGTCTTTAAGGCAGATAATGTTGAGATATCTGAGTCCACTCTACATGATTGGAACTTTGTGGTATTTTGTATGTGTGGTTTAAGAAATGAACACATTTTTTTCTGAAGAACAAATCAAGCTGTAAGCATCAATTTTTCAAATGTAAAGGTCTAACTAAGGAAAGAATTTCATCCTGCATTTACAAGAGAGATTATAATTAGGAGAGTAAGGTGGAACTGCAAATATTCAGATGATTTATTATCATTTTCCTGAAATGGGGAAACAAATGAAATATGAGGAATGTTATCTCCATCTCATGCGCTAAGGAGCAGGCCCATACAATGATACACAGAAGCTTTATTAAAAATTCATTAGACTGTAAAGTCTCTCATTTTGTAATCAGAATTAAGTAGTTTTCTAATGTCATTAGCTGGAAGTCAATTTAAACCACTATCAGCAGTTGCAACACACTCCAAAATGCTAAATTGAATGCAACAAATGTTTTCCACTTATGTTTTATTAGAAATGTTAGCATTTCATATGACTCAAACCCACATGGCGGTGGGCCCTAAGAAATAAATTTCCAATGAATTTATTTACTAGTCCCATTTACATTGGTCAACAAAGGCAAAGGAGTTGCAGAAAAAACAGAAATTCGGTGTCATGTTTAATTTCGGAGCCAATAGAATATTGATGCATGGAAAAGCTCACAAGGTATGCAGTTTTTTCCTATAGGATAGCCAGATCCTTTGACAGTAACAGCCAAGTGCAGTAAGCTACAGCAAAAAAAATCCTAGAATAAAGAAATAGTAACTTTCTAAAGAAACCAAAAAGCACAAAAACTTTTCAATTTTAAAGTACTGCTTTAGTTAGGAAGGTAGTTGATACTAGTAGAAGCTATGGCTTCTCATGTAAGTAGTTGTCTTTGATTTGTTTCTGTACTAAGGCAGTAGTTGTGATCTTAAATAGTTTTTTTATTTGGGAAAATATAGCTTTTTTTTCCTAAAAAATATCCTTATACATAAGTATTAACGAATTTAAAAAGCACATAAGCAAAAATAGTTTTGTAATATAATTATTTTAGTTTGAGAAATAATTGTGTTCTTCTAAATTAATTTTTTTGAAAAGGATCTAATTTTCTGGGAAGAAGGAAATTGATACTTCCCTTTAAAAGATTAATCTTTCTTAGGGAGCTCAGGCAAGTTATCAAACAAATTACTAACAATTTTTAAAAAGTCCTTTAGCTGATTGTGCATCCGTCTCAGTGGTATTAAACAAGCTCGTATGTCAGGTATAACCTTGGCATCTGATATGGCATATGTAGTTATTCATGTTTTCAAGAAAATCCCTCTTACATGCACTGTGTTTTAACATAATCAAAATATATAAGAGAAGATATCTTTTAGAGTCACAAATTCAGTATTAAAAATAGCCCCCACACTGAGTTCTTGGCTGGTCGCTTATATTAAAAATTTTTATAGAGATTCTCCTCTAAAACGTGTATTTCCTACTTTCATACTTTGGCTTTGACATTTACTCTCAAATAGTTTCCCAGTGGCATAATCACCATTCTGTATTGTTGACTGGTCCTTACAAAGTGATGAATTATTCAATTTAAAAAATATTCTGTCTTTTGTACCAGAAAGGTAGCAAAGTCTCCAAGGAAGCTGCTGTTTTTTTACATACTGTGTTTCCTTGCCTTTCAGAGACAAAAAAATAAAAAAATCTGAAAAAATCCTGCTCAAGTTGGATCTGTTTGTTTTAGAGAAAAATGCCAGTTTTCTTTTTATTTTTCAAGTAAACTACAGGTATTAGTACACCTCCTTTTGATTTCAACTAAAGCAGCATCTCTCTTGGACATCAGCAATGAAATGTCACAGAGAACTTGGCATCAGATGTAATATTTGCTGATGTTTTATAACAAATATTTAAGATGTGTGTAATCAAGGAGAACTTTGCATGAAAGGGCTCATATCTAACATAGTCATCTGTTGTAATAGGTTTGCAAAGGAATTTATCAGACAAACTGGATTTGTAGGATCTCTTAACACACTCTGCTGACCTGCCATAATATGGTTGGGAATAGGGTATATGAGGAAGGGGAAAGGGTAGAAAAACAGAAGCACACCTACTGCTACACAACCCTGTGCTGCCACTAACCTATTCTCTATTGCAGTTGGGACATGGCAAAATCTTCAGATGATCCCTCGTTGTCTGCAGGGGTATTCACTGCCAGCTCCTCAACAGCTGCTAGAGTTGCTGAAGTTGTGGGTGGGTACACAGCCAACCATGTGGGTGATTACCATGTGGGCTAGGGCCTTTCTGAGAAAGTGATCCCTTTCCCCTCTCCTTACCTGAAAATTGCCACCTCAAAGTCCAGGTTTGGGAGGTTCTGAGCTCCAATGCCAAATTTTTTACCATGTTCCTATATAATTCTTTATACCTGCATACACTGCTAGGATCACAAGCCAGTTACTGAGTTTAAAATTGGATATGAAAAATCACTCATTATGATCTTGAATCAAGAGGTACATTGGGCAGATCCTCTTGAAGAATTTCATCTCATCTCTAACTCAGTCTGGTGTGGTGACAGATTTCATTAAGGAGCTGAGTGGGGCTAGTCAATACCTCTTCATGCAAGTTTCACTCCCCTGTCTATTTTCTGTTCATGCACAAGTCTTGTTTCTACCCTCTGTCCCTGTCATTTGCCTTTTAATTTCATTCTCTATTTTTTTAAATTGAAAAATACCATAGAAGATGCTCTTCTGACCTCTGACTTCACTGATGGCACCGTGTCAAGGACTCATTTCAGAGATGGGCTCTAGAGCAGTAATCAATATGCAGAGGTACAATTGTTCTAAAGATGATAGAGCAAAATGCTAACTTTAATTTGAAAGATTCAATTCTGAGATGAAAATGCTTCACATGGAGACAAAAACCAGTCTTAATGACAGAAAATGTGAAGTTTAGGAAGTCCATTCATTATAGTTATATGGCCCTAAACACTCCCCCTGTGCTTTGGTTTGGACAAATGTAAATAATTTTAACCTATTTGCACTATTTTATTACTCTTTTTTATAGGATTATCTCTACTACTTTTCTTCTAATCTTACGGTTATAGCATTAATATGATTCAATGAAACCAATGAGTACAAATTTCTCTTTATATTTCTTAAATTTAAATTAAGAAATTTCTTAAATTTCTTAAATTTAAATTCTATTAAGTCCTTTGAGTAAAAGGCTGTAAATTTACTGAGCAAAAACAATATGTAAGTTTTTGGTCTTTATAAGTCTTATTTCAAGTAGCTAAATCATGACAATATAAATATTTCTTAATATGACTGATGTTGTTTGACACCTATTGTCAGACAGACGCATCTCAAAGCCTATTAAAGAAGAGAAGGGCCTATTCTTGTTCCCTCTTGATGGGATTATCGAGCCATTAAAGATGAATTTCTGTGGTTTAACATTTTGTTCCACTGATTATTACCAGCACAGTGAAGTGGTAAATACAAATGCTAATTTCAACATACTTTCAAAGCAAATTTTAAAGGTTTAATAGGCTCTCATGGTATTTTAAATTAAAATGCAAGGTACTGTAAAATCCATTTTGTTTACAAACAAAAAATGGCAATACAAATGCAAAAGATGCTGAAATGTAAAGCTTATCAAACAACACTAAGAATAAAAACTGATGGAAAGGGTGTTAATACAGAGATAACACCAACCAAAACAGTGATGGGGAAGCATGAAAGGAATATGGGAATCAAAAATCTAGTGTTGTGGGAAAGAAACCATCTTTTGCAACAAGCAGCAATCATATTCACTTTAGAAGGCTATATTATAAGACAGAGAATATACCAAAATATTAGCAAATATTATTTTATGTCTTACATGTTTAGGTGCTGACTTCTTTTCTCACTGTATATTCAATGTTTCTTTGGATTAGAATTTGATCTAGAGTTATTTTTCTTTTACTAGGTGTTAGAGTAAGCTCATATATTTATAGAAAAATTACAAATTTATGAAGTTCTAAAAAACCTGCTACCTTTATTAGTTGAGGTTTTGAGCTTCCTTTTATTTATATACAATTTTCTGCTTTTGCAGTCAGTTTTGTTTGCTCCTTTGCAAATTTTTTTGCCATGGGTTTTGCATGTATTTGTATGAAAGAAAACAGTTTTACACACCCATATATATAACTTCATATAATATATACAATCTCTAAAGGTATTAAAAATACATTCTCAACTCATTTTAGTTGAATGCATTTATTTAGGAAAATTCACTTGGCATTTTGGAAAATATCCTCATATGCTGGGGATATCAAGAGCTGGAACCTTTTGATTTCTTTCAAGTATCAAAAAAATGAGCAACTAGATTTGTGTTCAGTTTCTGTAAAATCCAGTCTTTTGCCATTTTGTCAGATGTGATGATCAACAACATCAGAGATTAGAAACTACTGTTATCCAACACTGTATGGAAAGTTTCCTTTCCTCCTGCAACTTTTGCTGTAGAGATGGACATATAAACATGTAGGAAAATGGAAGATACAGAAGAGCTGTCCTTAGATAAATGCCTACTATCTTTTTCTCACTTTCACTTTTGTGAGGGTGTTTTTGTATGTCTGTTTCTGGACAGCTGTCTAACTCAGGTTAAAGACTTTTTTATTGTTTTTTTTGCTTTTGTCTTTTTTTGAAGTATATACGTGCGGGTCAAAGCAAATGTTTGCTTTACAGGGAAACGTTCTAGTACTACTGAGCATATGAAAGATATGAAGGAATCTATCTTTTCACAAGAAATCTTCCCTCTCTCTCTCACTTTTTTTTTTTTAACCCCTACATCTCATGTCTGCTCTTCCTTACACAATTCCATTAATGTAACAGATATCCTCAGCTGCCAGTGATGAAGTGAGCAGTGTATGAAGAAAGGTTTGGGAAAAAAGGGAGCATAAATACACCTTTTGCAGCAGTGTGATACTAGGCTGCAATGGGATCTGCCTGTTTGCTCGTTGCTCAGAGGAGAGAAGCTAGTAACCAGGAATCATAGGCACATAGCAATATCTGTGAGAATGAAGGGGTTACACATTTTTTATTCCAGAGGACTAGCCAGCAAAGCTCAAAGGATTTCCAGCTGTGTCCTGTCTAGAATAACAGAGAGTTTGGGCTTAACAAAGCTCATTTGACTTTGCTCATTGATTTTCATGTGTGTTTTAGCATAAAAAAGTTCACAAACTCCAGTGTTTACAAAATGTGAAAATGAAAAGGTATTGAAAGCAGTGACATTTTTCTTCAATCTGAATGAATTCTTACCAGTTTTTCGTTGGCAGGGCACAAACACCTGCGAACAGCAGCCTATGCACTACTTCAGTGATATTTAGTTTATGCCCATGGTGAATTTTACTGATACAGAAAGCTGAGACTAGTCCTTCCATTTTCCCTGGGAAGCAAAGTTGACTTAAGCACCTTATTCTCCCCTTGCCAATGATTTCCACCCCTTGTGAATTCCTGTCAGCTGCACTGACAATAACACTGCAAAAATAAAGGAGGTGCTTTAAATAATATGAATTTGCCATGAAGATATTAAGGGAGAAAGAGGGGACAGGATTCAGAGGCTACTTATATCAGCCTTGCTGCCAGGGGAAATAATATGGAGCAATAGTCCTGTGCTGATGGTGCGTGAAAAGTAAATCTTAGCACCTGCTAAGATTTCGACAGATGCTTTGAAAAATGCAGAACAAACCACATATCTACTTTAGATTTGGCCTTTCACCCATGCAGAAGATGCTCAGGCCTAAGTGCAACAGGCAGTTCGAGTGGAAAAATAAACCCCATAGGTAGCTAACTTCAAGAGTTTGAAGGATTACAGTTTAAATTATTAATTTAAGAAAAATTGACATACTGTGAACATAGTGGACTAAGACATCTGTAACACTCCAATCATTAGTAAAGATACTGCAGTCATGATGGTACACTGGAACAGATATGCAAACTGAATCAGCCAAGTCTCATTATAAATCAGCCTTTCAATCAGATATAGTCAACATTAGCAGAAGCCAGCATTCTTTATACGCTGAATATACTTATAATTTTTAATTTACAGTGGCATAAATCTGGCAGTTGTCACTAGGTGTAAAATGAAAGCAAAAATCATTTAAGCAAATGCCTTTGAAAAGTAGATTTTTCTTCTCTCTCTGTATGTATTCCCTGTGACATGAGCCTCAGCTTATTCCCTTCAACTTTGTCAGTTTTCATCACTGTTAAATCTTAGCAGAAACTATGGGTCTAACCAAACAAAAACAATTTCTTCAGTTGAAAAAAGAAGTGCTTTTTCAGGAGGTCTTTGGTTTTAAAGAGTTTGCAAACATTTTAAAAATAAATGGTGTAATATCCTTCTTGAATTACACTTCAATATAATGTTACAAATTAATGTGGAGTTCCAGAAGCACTCACATTAATGCAAAATGAGTTCATCACAATTACCATTATTACCATAAATACCAGAGGAATTAATAATGATTAGGGTGATATTTTAAAGCATTCTTCATTATCATGTGCATTGTTTGTAAAATCCAGGATGATGGTAATTACTGTAAAGCTTCTCTTTGGGCAGGGTTCTCTTCCCAATGGAGGGATAGCCCAAAGCTAAATGCTTCTGAAGTCCCTCTGAAATCCTCAAAAATTGAGTTAGAATGCTTTGCATATACATTAGCTTGGAGATTGCTTTCCCTATAGGGCAAATTTCAACAGTAGGATTGATATAAGTGAGAAACCCCAAGAATAAAGAACCCAAGACAAACTCCATTTCTTTTCCTGAATCTCTGGGTGGTAACTGGCGTAGTTCTTTTTTGCATGTTGTTTCTAGCTTTTTGATAGGTGAAGAAAGCTCAAGGAGGCCTTAGTGAATTCTATGTAAGTATGCTTACTTATTCAGTAACTAAAAAAAAAGTCAGGCTGTGTGGCAGAGACTCCTTTCAGCTGAAAACCCATTGGTATTTTTAATTTTTCATAAGAATGAGATGTATAACACTATTATGCTTAACCTTCTTCAGGGGAACACTTTTGGAAGACATAAAAAATTTCAAATGGTGGCTCTTCAGTATGTTAATGTTGGCAGCATGGGCTGCCTTTCGACTACTTGTGTTACCTTACACATCACCTTTGATTTTAGACATGCATTGCTTAGGAAAGATAAGGCAAAAGTTGCTTGTAGACATTACTCCTGATTTTTTCTCCCACAGCGACATTCAGGCATACAAGGTAACAAAAATCATAGACATGGAAGAGGAAGTTTTATAAGCATGATTTACATCAAGATAAACCTGCCTCTTTGGACAGTCCTAATCTTTCAATTTTAAGAATAGACAACTGTGCAGAGGCACAGCTGAGAAAAAGCCAGTTGTGAAATGTTATTCTGTGTTTCATTAGCTTTTCACTTCTTTCCCTTACCCATCTTATTTCCAGTGCATAAAATGGGGCAGCCAGTGCAGATCCCTCTTCTCATCCTGTCATGGTTCTGTTCTCATGTCCTTAATGAGCAGACACTGCTTTAAACTAATCAAACAAACAAAAAAAAGGAATAAATTATCAAGTCCCAGTACATCGGCTCCCTACTTGACTACATCATGCAACCATTGGACCTCAAAGGCTGGCATAAGGGAATGGGATGGAATGTGTGACTGGGGAGAAGTGGGAACTAAGAGTTCAGTAGACTCCCTCTAACAATTTTCTCGGGATATTAAAAAATCAGAAGCAAAGTAAAAATTATCAAAATTATTAATCCATATCCTCCCATTCCCATAGAAAAGTCAGTCTCAAAGTAGCACTTTTTTTTAACTGTCTTTGTAGAAGGTTTAGTACTCCAACTCTCAGTTAAGTGCTTGCTTTTTTCTACTTTCACTTTTACATTTTATCTCTAGTGACAAAAATTTGAAAACCCTGGACCGAAATTTCCAAAGCATTAAAAATTTTGTTTTAAATAAAAATATAAATGTTTAAGTCACTGCTGAAGACAAAATTTGCCTCCTAACCTACTTACATTGTTTTAGAAATTCTGTGCTAGATGGTATGCTAACATTTAACTTGGAGATGAAATTTACTTAATACAGAGTTCATGCACAAGCGTTATAATCTTAGAGGTTGTTGATAATTTTGTGTTAAAATCGATTTCTGGTAGGGTATATATATTTTTTTTTAAGAAGCAATTTTTACGGTGGAAAGAGTGAAAATGATGGGTCCCTGGTTGCTCACCTAGAAGACTGCTATCAGTTTCAATTTTTACATGAATGGTCCAAGTTCCTGGACCATTTGCTGCTTTCCTCAGGGACAGGCAGACTAAGCATCCATGGCTCTTTGGCAGTGAGGCTGAAAGGATGAAAGACTCCCATCAATTTTTCTTAGCGAAAAAGCAAACCTCACAAGAGTTTTCAATCTGTTACTTAAAACAATGAAAAATTCCTTTTCGTCAGAAATATTTTATTTTCTTGGTGAATCTATCATGTTTCTTAAACTTTTGTCTTCCTTTGACGGACTATACTCAAACATAGGACTATAAGACTTTTTAGCTGTTGGTGATATGCACCTGAGGGCAGATACACAGGCAAGGTGCGCTTCCAACATGCTGTGGTGACAGGCTTGGTGCTACTATGGTTGGGCATCATCACGGTTAGCAAAGATGGGGAATAAGATTTTACTGAGGATTACAGTTGAGAATGGGCCTTCCTCACTACCCAAAGTTAGAGCTTCCTCTGTTTACAGGTAAGGATATTTCTGTAAATCTAAAGCTTTTTTTACAGTGCTTCAGACCCTGAGCTATGACAGCAAAATTCAACATGTGCTGGTTTAAGTGTGTTTTTCATAAATGAAAGCATGAATTCCCTGAGTCCAGAGCTGTTGAGAGGCAACAGTGATATAGAGATCCTTTCCACATTGTGATCTATTGTTGCATTTCTATTGGAAATTTTTCTACTTGTTTGGCTTTATTTGCCATCACCCAGAAAGGGAAAAAGTGGCCATATGAGAGGAAAGTACATTAGTGACTGAATAGCATTTGAATTTCTTCAGGGGCAGAACGGCAGAAACAAAACCAAGAAGTCTGGAAGAAAGACAAATCATTAGAAAAGTACCAGGCAGGGATATTTAAAAAATCTTTTCAAAAAAAGTAAGGGGAAGAGGTGTAAAGATCTTGATGTTATTGTGATTGGTGCAAGGTAACTTCATGGGACATTGAGAGTTCACCTTTGATTGTATTTTGACAACTGCCATTAAATTAATACTTCTTGATAAGTCATAAAGATGTAGGTGCATTGTAAAATGCCTCTTTTTTTCAAGCTGACATAAATATTGTATTAATTAAATCTGTTAAGAACACTGAAATGATATTTCATTAACTAATATCCCCTATTAGGATAATTATGACTAATTATGGTTATTAGACTAATGGTTTTAATACTCCAGCACAATGTGTTACAGAAGGTTAAGAGGCCTAAGACAAATTGAAAATCAAAAGTATGATCAAACTCTTTTGAAAATATTTTACACAGTAACCATCCTGTAATGGTGACTATGACAGCAACAGTTTCATTTTTTGCAACTCACCTCATGCTGGGAAGGAAGATAATTTTTTATCATTTGCTAGTGATTTTGCATTTCCAACAGGATATGTCCTGATTTCTAGACTGTAGGTGCTCATCAGTATGAAAAATTAACCTTTTACATGTTCTAGTAAAAGAAAACTGCATTATTTGATTAGTTTTCTGCAGAGAAGAGTGTCATCTTCAGAAGACAAAATTCCGCTCTTATATTAAAATGTGTTTTTTACGTAGCTGCACAGAACGACTGTTCTGCTATGTATTTGTTGATGTCTCCTATAGAGGGGTATATGTACTATTTAAAAACTTACGTTAATAACTCAATATCCACAAGCACAAGCCCAAGGAAAAAAGGTGCTTGACCCTTGAATCCTTCTTTGGGGGAAAGCCAAAATCTTACCAGCAAATAAAAAAAATCTGTGTTACATAACAGAAACATTTCCTCTTTTTCTAGCTAGAAAAATTAGTTAAGTTTCTTGGAGTTTGAACTGCAAAATTCAACAATGTTTAACATGAAGTAGACCTGTCCAATAACTAGAGTGTAATTGGGATTCCCAGCTGCCTTTTAAGAAAACACACACACAAAAATTGCTGAGTTGCATTCAGCTGTTGAATGGATAGTCATAAGGGACTACCTGTATTCAGAAAAATTTACCAATTTTGGATCTTGTGCAGATAGAGATGACCTAGTAGCAGGGAAAAGAAAGAGAGAATCCAAACCATATCCAGTCTGGGAAACTCAAGGGGCAAGAATCTCAGAGCTTCCCTTAAGTTAGAAATGTGCATCTAAAACTTAGTACTACATCTTTTAGGTGACAGACTCATGAGAGGAATCCAGTAGAAGGAGACACACTTTGAGCTAAGTACGGCAAAGGGTGATTCATCTGCCTTTTTTGTACCCATGCAGGACAGTGAAACAGGGAGCAAATAGGAATATGTACCTACTGTGCCTGTGAAACTGGGCTAATGTGTCTCATAGAAGATTATACAATGCCAAAACATTTACATGTCAGAGACAGCATTGCCATTCAACCACTGTTCAGAAGATTCCAGCTTAACATTCTGAAGATTTTGAATACAGCAAGAATACTAGTTTGAACAACAACTTAGAGTCAAATGTATTTTCAAAAGTTATCAGTGACATTTTTGGAGATTAAAATAGTTCTATTTGTATAAATTTTTTCATGTTGCAAGATAAAGTCTTCATTATATACTCATGCTAAAAATATTTCAGCTATTTTAGTGAAAGAGCTAGTTTCTTATAATAACTGACCATGCTTCTCTGGAGGTTGGCTCTAACAAATCCTTATTGATCTCTCTGTACAGTTGATTCAATAAACTTAGTTCTCCATTTGTTTGTTTGTTTGTTTTTTATATTGTGATATCTGGATTTCCTTTTTTACCTTATCTCTTAAATATAACTTTTATGATTGTACAGACTATTTCTTTCAATGGATTCTGTGATAATGCTCCAGTTCTACTTCAGTTTTCATGTCTCATTCCTGTGTAATTTCCTAATATGCAGTATATGTTTCTCTTATCATAACAACTACACACACCTGCCAAATCCTCTGCTTAAAGGCCTGGAAGGGAAATTGCATTTGTTACTAATCAAGAGTTGGCATGCTCTTTCATGGCTGGTTTCCTTTAAGGCACAGCTATTAGAGTTAAAGTTTTCTTATCACTAGGTAATAAGGCAGAGTTTCTGCCTTGGATAAATGACACAGAGACAGGGAACACAGAAGCTGACATGCTGAATCATTTTAATGGTCAGACATGGTGTGAACATCTTGTGATGCTGAAGAATTCAGAATTGGATATGAGATCCTTGTAATGAAAGGGACATCTCTTCCTAACCCCAGGCAATCTCTGTTAGTACTTGTGTTGTGAAGCTTGAAGAATGACATCACAGGAATGTTTTTAATCCTTGGCAAGGCGATTGTGATTTCTATTGTTTGGATGACATTTCTTATTCTTTTCTGAGCCTTACAGTTCTATGTCTCAACTGTATTTCATGACAGTGACTTTAACAGTAATGACGTGCTTATAAAATTTGCACGAGCACAAAACTAAGAATGCTCAAAACTAGAAATTAAGAAATATCACAAAGAAGTTGCTCATGCTACGTGCACTTTCTTCTCTTTGTTATCATGCATTTTAACCATTAATGATCAGTGGTCTTGTGACTTAATCCAGCAGGTAGCTAACACCACTCGATTTCTTATTCCCTCCTCTCCCCCAGTGGGATTGAGGAGAAAATTGAAAAAAAAAATTTAGTTTGAGATAAAGTTGGTTAAATAAGACAAAAACAAAAGGAAAAAATAAAAAATTAATTACTATAATAATAATAATAGCTAGATTACAGAAAACATTGTTGCACAATGCAATAGCTCACCATTGGCCCAGACAGTTCTCAAGCAGTGGTCCCTGACCAGCTTTTTCCATAGTTTAAATAGTGAGCTTGGCACCACATGGTATGTAATAACCCTTTGGCCAGTTGGGGTCATCTGTCCTGCCTTTCTCGCTTCCTAGCTTGAAAATAAATTCAGACAGTTCGCTCTACCTTTGAGACTGCTTGCTGACTGGACAGTGTTAAAAGCTGAAAAGTCTTTGACTTTGTGCAAACACTACTTAACAACAACTGGAACACCAGTGGCTTATCAACATTATCTGTATTCTAAACCCAAAACACAGCACTGTACCAGCTACTAGGAAGAAAATTAATTCCCTTCCAGCCAAAATCAGGATCACACCCACTCCTTATTCTATGCTACTTATATCATGCCCAGGTCTCACATTTTTCAATACATCCTTTCCTTTCTTTTATATACACGCAGATACCATTCCCTAAACCTCTGGGCATATTCTTGAAGTTATACATTGAGTTGAATATACAATGCCTTAATTCCACATATCACCGTAGTTCTTTGAGGCAGGAGAGGTGGTCTGGTGTGTTTAATCGTTGTGTAATGAAGCCAGTTCTGGTTGGGTGGGGCCACTAACCAGGTAGCTTTTGCTCTATTTGTATACTAGTGTTTGAACATCCAGCACAAGCACACATTGCTGTCATATAGTCTTTAAAAGACAGTTGTAACGTTTGCTTTTTCCAGAAGCTGGTGCATGATAGCATTATCATATTTGCTCTGTGATAAACCCACTCAGTGCCATGCTCTTTGCCCAGGTGTCTGAGGTTTTTTTTAGGAATTAATCCTGTTGTATGACTCATGTTGCCATAAGAGCTCCTCTTCAAAGCCCAGGATTGTATTCCAGGCAGTGGCATGGGGCACGGGATATGTTGCCAGCCATCTGGTGTTTGCTTCCACCACTGTAAGCATGTGGCACTTGCCTAGAAAGGTCTGTGGGAGTGAGGGATAATCAGTCTGCCAGGCCTCCCCATTTATATTTCAGCTCTTGTCCTCCATACCGGAGAAGCTTTGACTGCTTGGCCTGCTTGATTGCAATGCATGTTTCACATCTGTGGATAACCAGTGCAACAGCGTCCGTGGTTGAATCCACACCTTGATCATGAGCCCATCTCATATTGCTTCCCTGCCTTGCTGGCCTGGGTGTCATGGGGCCGCCCTCCAATTAACCCCTATGTTGCCAGCCCACACCCACCTGAGACATTTCAGCACTAGCAGCCTGATCCACCTGCTGGTGATGTTCTTCAGTGCCCCCACTCTTCTGATATACTTTTACAACCAGGTTCTCCACCCAAGCAGCAATATGTAGTTCATTTTACCGTTGGACCTCTTCAAAATACATCTCCTCCTCTGGTGATACTCCAAGATCTTTGCCTTTTGGCCAGTCCATGATAATTTCCAAAATTCCTGGGTGACTAGGGAGTCCTGGTGGAATCTGTTATGTGATCAATGAGACCCACTTACTCCACGTAGCATAAGTTGCAAAAGAAACTGTCCCTTTGAACAGCAAGGACTCCAGTGTCAGGAGAAGCTGTGCTTCAGGGCCACTAAATTCTGAAGCTCAAACCTCTGCTCAAACCCCTTCATACATTGCCAAGTTTTCTTTTTCAGTTGGAATATAGCTGGCCTCAGATCTTTTGTATCCCCAACTCCAAAAAGGTCTAACCTGAAGTCTTCCCTGGTGCCTTCTGCCAGAGACTCCAGGTAGGGCCATTCTCCCTGACTGCCATGTAGAGCACATTTTTAATATTTTGTCCTGCCTGGACTGGCTGAATAGTTACTGCATGAAATATTTCCTGGTTAATTTTTTTAAAAGCCTGTCATTATTTAAAACTACATTTTAAATTGTTCTTCTTCCAGGTCACTTGATAGAGAGGGTTTGCAGTCAGTCTGTAATTTGAAAAGCCAATTTTCCAAAACCCTGCAACGCCTAAGAAAGCTTGTGTTTCATTTTGCCAGTTGGTAGAGAGACAGCAATATTATTCTGTCAATTGTATCCATTGAGATCTGATGACATCCATATCACCATTTTATTGCTAAAAATGAGACTTCTGATGCAGGTCCCTTTACTTTTGTTTTCTAGCAAAAATAGTGTTGAGAATTTGGGCTATTTTTTCCTTTTTTCTTTCTTCTAAAAACCTATTCTGTGGTGTTGCCCCATACAATGATAAAATGATGTATTGCAGGTGTTCTGCTTTGCTGTGTTCCAGTGCAGTCTGGATGAGTCCATGACAAATGGCAGAGCTGTGTTTGTAATCCACAGAAAAACTGCACTCTACAACCTGTAAGCTTCAAAGCCTGAGTAAAAGACTAAAAAGTTTTGTTTTTTAAAAAGCACAAAACCAATGTGGTATGTTAAAATTCTATCTACATCAAACATTGTATCTGCTGTATTTTAAGGTTTCAATGGGCTTCAGTAAAATTAAGCATATTACCTTGCAAAGAATCCATGAGAGCTCAGCATTATTTATCATATTTATCTGCAAAGAACTTGTACACCTTTTTAAAATTAATTTACCTTGTAATGGAGTGAACATTCATGGTTAACAAGTCACAGCATCACCTCCTGTAAGCATATGTGTCCAATAAAGACTGAGGGGTTTTTTTTTTAATTGTTGTTGTTGTTTTGTTTTGTTTTGCTTTGTTAGCAATTCTGTATTTTCATTCATTCCAATTGTACTATTCAGTTCTGACTAGTTATTGTGATTTAAATTCTCACTTTTTTTCTGGCATCAACTTCTTAATCGTTTTTTCATCTTGATTTTTGACAGTGCTTCATCTTCATTACTAGCCAAGACTAGCTTTAGGGTAGGTGTATATCTGCTAAGTCTGGTAAAGAAGGATGAAAAGATCTCATCTGCTTTTTCTGCAGTATTGAGGAGGAAACACTGGTCTTCTCACTCTCTGGCAATCTGGTTTAAAATTGATTCCTTAATTAAAAGTTGATCAAGAATAAATGAAGAGAGCTCCACAAGCTCAGATCTTTCCCTCCATGTTTTCAGCATGCCAAAAATCCATTTTCATTGCTGCCAACAAAAGCAATCTGAATCTGACCAGACGCTTCTCTTCAAGTTTATCATCAGTGAGTGAGTCTCTGCACGAGCATTTTACTTGAGATCAAGGGTCAATTTTTCTAAATAAATCTCCCAATAACCTCCATTTTCTGGTTTTGGGGTTTTTTTGGTTTTTTTTTTTTTTTTTGGCTGGCTTTACAAAGTTGTAACAAAGCATCAAAACCAGGTTTCTTTCAGATGAAATTAAACTAGCAAATATGGTCTGCGTATCTAAGTCATAATAGGCATTCTGTTCCCAAGACAGAGCGGAGCAGAGCTAGGCTGAAGCCCCCCCTGAAACATGTGTAATGTGGTTACCAGTCCTCAGCACCATGTAGTCTGCCAGCTGTGCTGTGCTCCTTGCTAACCTAAGCAGAACTAATTCCAGGTTGTCTGTTTGCTAAAGTCAGAGTCTTTGGCCCATCTGCAGCTCACCAAGCTGGCAGTCTGACATCCCTCAGTGGTTGGCTTAGTGTGCTGTGGAGGAACTGGGAATATTTTCAGTCCTGTTCTGAGATACTGAGAACTAAGGTTCTGAGCTCCTCAACAACATCTGACACCTGAGAAGCTATGTGTTTCTCTAAGTAACCTAACTTTCTGGGAGCTTGAATTTATATTGCGGAGTGGGTGTGACTAAGAGTCCCCCATCATCTAAAGCTGTAGGAAGTAGCAATATGATATGGAAGGAAACCTGGGATTCATTTTAAATTTCTATGAATAAGCTTGTTTCCATGATATTAACTTGAATCATATGGAAAAAAATGATGAATATAAAGTTTTTTCTTACTAAATATTTTCCTTTATATCAGTGAAACTGTTTTCCTTCTCTCTCTGTAAGCTTTCAACATTTGTACTTCAGATTGCCTTTGAAGCCATTTAATTTATGTTTTATCTAACATAATTTTATTTTCCTCTTTACTTCACCAAGACTGTTTCAGTGTCTTCCTGGCTTCAAAGACTACTTCAATTTGTTGGTTAATCACATTATTTTTATTTTCCTTTCTGCTTTATTTTTAACATACAACTGTTTAAAATGCTAAATCTGATAATAGTTTATCATCCACATACATCATATACATATGTATAGGCCATTGCTTTTACTGGCTGAAACAGACATGCTCAAGTCCCTTGCCTGACTCAACAGTCCTGTTGGTTACACTGTTGAGACTATTAAGGGCTTAAGACACTGAAGAAACTGGAAAAAAATTCCTT
Source organism: Grantiella picta (assembly GCA_013397955.1). NCBI lineage: Eukaryota > Metazoa > Chordata > Aves > Passeriformes > Meliphagidae > Grantiella > Grantiella picta. Next base: position 610,670 of record VZRM01005135.1, on the reverse strand, counting down.
CATCCTGCTCCTATCTGGAAGACCCATATGACATCAAGCAATAAAAATGAAGAGTCTATAGCACTTTTAGACCTTATTCCCAACAGATCTGATGTTGGAAAAACAAACATTTGGGTATTAACTAGAAGAGAGTAGCTTTACTCAGTGAAATTGATGATAATCTTATCTGAGGTTTTTATTTATCCTTTAGACTTTCATGAAAGGAGATAATACAGTATCAAAGTTTATTAAATACCATTCTCAAAACACAAGATTTTTTAAATCAAAAACACTTGCCCAGTCTCAGTGAGAATCTAGGTCCATTTTAAGAAAGTGAAGTATCGCTTCTGTTAGCTACCTTGGATAGCTTGTTGTTGTCTTTCAATAAAATTTAAATACTATTTGATTTTGAATTTCCCCTTCATCATAGAATACAACCATTTTACTATATTTATTAGCAGACAAGTACTTGAAACAGTATTTGAATATCACTGTTTTTAATTCCAAATAATTTTGGTAAACTTTCAGGACTGTGCTGGGATTCCAGACCATTATATGATATTGATCTACTAGGACAAAGTGTTTTCTGAATCCAGCAACAACCCATTTTAGGCTTCAAGTAAATCATTTCTTGCTCTAGTGGTATTCAGAATGTCTGAAGAATGATACTTTCATATTTCCATTTATGTAAATCTGTAGGTGGTAATTTATTTGGTGGCTCACATTTCTAACACAGCTCTTGAAAGCTGTGTTATTTTTATCTTCAGTGGGTTCATCCATAATTTTGTCCATTAAGAATTCTAGCTGCCTGAGAGCACCCACAAATCAAATAATTTGGCTGCTCAAACTTCAGTCCTTCAGACACATACATAATTATTATTTTGCACAATAAATTGTCCCACTTATTTTTATAAGACCATTTAAGGTGTTTAAACACAGGGGCTTAAGAAAACAGGGAAAGGTTCTAGAACTACTAGCTAGAAGAAAGTTTTCCTCCAAAGCATGAATGACATAATTCAGAGATTTTGCAACCCATTATTTATAATCTAATATCTACAGCTATTTCCTTATTAATTTTTAGTTATTATATATTTCATATAGTAAGTAATAGTTATTATCTTACTTATTATGCTGTATTTTCAGGTGAAGACAAGAAGTAGGTTTTTCAAAGTTCTTTGCATTTTGGCGTGCTATGGCTAGTCAGAACCCTCTTTGGGGTTATGAGTCTCAGGTTATGAGTCTCACTCACAGTTCTGAGAGAGGTAACTCCACAAATCTATACCTATTTATTCTCTTATTTATAGATACTTATATTTTTTTGAATGAATATGCATATTCTACTTCATATTTCTAGCTTCCATTTTGAATTGCTAAGTATAGCAAAAAGTATTCCAGTTGTCATGGAAAGAAAAAACCCAAACATTTTCTCATTATTTGTACAACGACATCTGAGATCGACACAATTTTCTCTTATCTGAGGTTCTTTGAAAAGAGAGATAATTTTGATACTTGTATAATGCAATGACATAGGCTATTTTTCCTCCAGTGCCATAATTTCTTAATATAGCTTTGATTTTTAAAAACATCAACATCACATAGGGAATGTTTCTCAAATGAAAACTTCCTTTGCAACAAAAGTAGTTGATAAAGAGCAATTAAGGCATCTAAGTCTCTTCTTTCCTACTTCCTTGTATATTCTGTTATTTATATTCATGCAAAGTAAGTGTTAAATAGTTGTCAAATACTTTTCCTGATTAAAACCGTTCAGTAGTCACCTAACACTCCCATTGCTCAGATGTGAATGATTCTGCACTGTGCAAAGTAGTGGAAAAATCATACTCAGTAAGTTACTAAGTCTTATAATAAAGGCTGATAATAAACATTTATAACATTCTGGAACCATTTAAAGAGCATAAACTGCTCGCTCTGGGACAAAATTTAGATTGTCACAGGCCTCATCATTTGAAGAGTAAGAGATAAGTGAGACTTGCTAAAACTGGGAATAGAAGTGGTGAGGCAGGACAAGCTTTTTCAAGATACCTAGAAGCAATGTGTAACATTGCAAGTTACATTGATATAAATTTGTATAATGTGAATAAATATGAGCATTCATGAATAGATTACCAAGCATATTGTCTGATTCTTCTATGAAGCTGATGTTAAGCACTGTCTGGCTTCAAGTATTATGTTTTTCATCTTAAACAAAGTCATGGTAATCAGTTCCTCTTCAAATTCACTCTTTAGCAGTGTTAGCATAAATGCAAAGTACTTATTTTCAACATACAAGTTAGAAAATATTTATAAGAGATGTAAATAAAAATGCTACATAAAAATATTTTAAAAAATGTGCTGAGTTTGAAAAAGAAAGATCTCCATCCAGCTGCAGAAGGTCACCATTTGTCAAGGATTCTGTCTCACTGACATTTGCATTATGTTAAATTTCTTAGTAAAAGATCTTCCTAAAGTAACAGGCTAGTCTTACAGTTACCCTTTTACACAGTTTTTCAAGGTTTCTAAACCAGTGTTTATGTCTGGTGAAGGACAGCACAGACATTTGGCATGGGAAGTATCCAGACACACCTAGCACTGGGGAAATAGGTAGCCTCCTTCCCTTCAGCCATGAATCCCTGTGTCCCTGATCTATCAGGTTCTTGAGTGATCTTTTCCTCTGTGGAGGTAACTTCCACAACCATACAAAGAGTTTTGGCTGTGGTCTGATTTGCAGTGACAGCTCAGGATATAGGAGCCTGTTTTCAAATCTCTTATGTCTGAGAGCTAGGCTCTAGATACCCCTCTCCAGGGGGACCACCAAATAGAAATTTACTTTGGGTTTTGTTATACTAGCTGTGCTTTTTCTGCTTGCTGGTGCTATGAAGAAAGCACCAGCTTGAACAATACCTGGACAATTCTGTTACTCCATCCAAAATTTCTTCTTTGTTTCTTGGGTATATGAATTACCAAGGGTTCTGCACCATAAGTCTTGTCAATTCTTCTTGCCACCACTGAATTAGTATGTGTCTGCCTCCCATGGCTCTACAGGGTAAAAAAAGCTGAGGTTTACAAAGATATTTCCCCTTCTAGAGTTACTGAAACCTTTTTTGCTTTTCCAGAAGATGCAGAGGAACGATTGATGATTTACTGAGAACAGTCATAACCTGTAAATCTTTCTACCATCTTTCTGCCCAGAATGACTTTCTATTTCAGGAGTGGGTTAAAAAAACAAGTATTACTGCCCTTAGAAAACCATCTGTTGCTTTGTTAGACCAGCTGTTGTCTCCTGAATTTGACAGATCAGTCTTTGTCTCACCTTAATTCTCCTTAGTGATGGCATGGTTCCCCAAACAACCCAAACCAGAATATGCTGGCATCACTGCTGGAACTTAACACCAACCCCCCACTCATGTCTGCCCATTCTCACCTTGCCATTGCCCTTCATCTGTGCTTGCACAACTCTGGTCTGAACCAGAGAATCAGCCCAGAGAATGAGACTGAAATTACAGCAAATTCTGCCAAAATGGAAGGGGCAGTGCTATAGGGATGGAGTAGTGCAGCCAGGGAGTGGAGAGGGCAAAATATCTGGTTCAGCAGAAGAGCCTATTTATGCTTGCCTGAACTGACTGTGGCATTGGTGTGAAAATATCCATGTAAAGCAACTTAAGTAGCTGAAATATATCTCATATCAATCCTTATATAAACTAACATGCAAATATTTAGACAGGATATATATATGTTATTGAGAAAAGACACAGTTGTTATCAGCTGGGGACACAGTAAGTTTTGGGGTGACTTACAGTGACTTGTCATAGGAATAAAACCAGGTCTCCTTTGTTGCAGTCTGATGCTAAGCTGCTTCTCATTTTGTATGTTTGTGTGAGGCTTTTAAGTTTCAGAGAAACAAATCTCATCTCTTCCACTTTATCAAAAACCTCTAGTAGTGGTGTGTTTATGATACAGCACAACATTGTGAAATAATCTCCCACTGCATTTTCCAAACAAGATTTCTGCTGAAGCATTCAGTTCTCATAGAGCACTTACCTTTTTAAATGTGCATTTAATTCTTAGCTAATTGCCATCAATATTTATGCTGCTGAACTTTTATCCTGCTGCATATTGTATAATTGCTACCATTAGCTCATCTCCCAAAGGTTTTCTTTTCAGATTCCTATAATGTATCTATGTTACTTTTTTCCAAAGCACAGATTTTTATAATATTGTTAAACTGTCTAATACTCAGTTTATACTTTGGACAATAAGTGAAGTTCATCACATTTAAAAATTTAGTAACTTCACATTTACTTTTTAATTTAAACAGGAATAATGCATCAGTAGTGCTGTTGTCCACTGTTTCCTACTGATTTCTAAAATCAGGGTTACAGTAGGTACCTTAGTATCCTGAAAGAAAAATGCATCTCCTCAATCTCAGGAATTTTCTAGGTGTTTTGCAGGTACAGCCACAAAAGCCCCAAGTTAAGCTTCCCTACAGAAAAAAATATTTTTATTTCCAGATAAAAGTGGCATAGAAAGAAGTGCCAGTCACCTTCTCATCCAGAGGACAAATATGACATCCTGTAACACCCGTGTACTGACCACAGTTTCTCCAAGGGAGCCATGGCCCTCCTGCTCTATTTATACTGGTAAACAGCTCAGGGCAGGGTTCATACTAAAGTACAATCATATTGTGGTGGGATGACCATGCCTGGATGCCAGGTGCCCACCAAAGCCTCTCTGTCATTCCCTACCTGACTTGAACAGAGAAGAGAATTTACAACAAAAGGCTCATACTTTGAGCTAAGGGCATGGAGAGATCACTCAGTCATTACAATCATGGGCAAATCATAGGCTCAGTTTGGGGAAATTAATTGAATTTTTTGCCAGTCAAACCATAGTAGGACAAAGAGAAGCATACCCAAATCTTAAAAACACCTTTCCCCAGCCCTCCCTGCTTCCTTGGCTGACCTTAATTCCTGATTCTCCACCTCCTCCCCTCAGTGCTGCAGAAGGATGGGAAATGTGAGTCGTGATCATCGCATGTTGTTCCTGCCTTTGCTTCCTTCTCAGGGGACGGACTCCTCACAGATTTCCCTTGCTCCAGCGCAAAGTCCTTCCCACAGGCTATAGTTATTCACAAATTGCTCCAGCATAGGTCCCTTCCATGGGGCTCAGTCCAGCAGGAACAGACGGCTCCAGCATTGACCCACCACAGGGTCACATAATCTTTGTGTTGTAACGTTCCTTCATATCGTAGTAGATTTAAAACAAATTGCTCAGCCATATGGACTGTCTGGTGTGAGTGCAAAGAATGAGACATTTAGGTCATTGATTCAGTTGCAGGTTTTGTCTTGATTAAAGGATATTCCATCAAGACCAACTGATTTTTAATTAAGGTAATCAAAAGATAGTTTAAAATAAGGAACTTCTAATAGTGTCCAACTTGGGGGGCGGAGGGGAGGAGGGAAGAAGGAGATTTGAAAGTTCATGCTTTTTTTAAAGAGTCTAGTTCTTTTGCATTAGGCAGACATTTTATGGTCATCTCATCAGTACCAAAAAGAAATACAAAATAATGGAAATATGACTGCATGTCATAAAGAAGATTACAAAATTCTATAGTGTGCACATAGCCAAAGTCTATTTCACTGTAAAACCTTGCCTTGGATTTCAGCAGTCACAAATCTTTGAAAAGAGACATCAAGGAGCAGAGAGGGTTCCGTAAAGGCTTTTTCTACTCAGTGGGGAAATAGAGACGTCAGTGACATCAAGTTTATTATTCACTAATCTTATCAACACACTAATTTCCTGTATTTGCAAGCAAGTGGTTCTTTTGCACTGATTTACAGAAGGGCAGATTAGTGCTGCTAGCAGCTGTGGGAATCAACATGACATCAGTTGTGGTTTTCCTTGATTGTAAGAAGCTCACTGTAAACCAGGGTCATATCTCTTTTGCCTGATTATTCCTTCATCTCACATTAAGTTTATGTTGAACTGTCTCTCACGGGGAAATATAAATTCTTTTGCCACTTGCTCCTTTTAGGCAGCCTGTGCATCAAGCAGGTATTTTTCCATGTGGTTGAAGGATGGGTGTGTCCCTTTGCTATTTTACTGTATGGCTAATTGTTTAACAGTCCCTTCCCAACCCTGAGTTTGTGCTTGTCTATATTTGCTTTTTTTCTCTCTGTTTAGTGACCCATAATAAAACTCATTAATAGCCAGATGCCTTTAGGGAGCACCCTCTTTGAACACATTACAACATACAACAGTAATTAAGAATACATTTGGAAGCTGTTACACACTTAATCCTGGTATTTATGTCAGTTCTAAATTCACCTAGACATTAAACTCATTTTGCAGCCGGTTTTCTCATGGCTAGCTCTGAGCACCTCATGAGCAGGTTGCGCACCAGCACATTACTTACACAGATAGCAGTTGAAAGCCTGAAGTACTGCAGCAGGAATTTCCATTCCTCTACATCACTGAGTGTTATGCTTGGTGAGATGTGATAGTCACAAAAGTGTCTAAACTCAGAGCCCAATTTTAGACCTGGGTCACAAAACACTGCCGTAAAATACTTTTCCAGGTGGTTTTCTGCAGCTTTAACTATGGCAAGAGTCTTCTAGATAACAAATCATTGGGAGGAATATGTTATCACTTTAAACATGCTTAAAAGAGCTATTTTAAAAATTCCACTGACTGTAATTCTGCCGCTACTCAAACCCAAAGATTTAGTAGTCCCAAAAACTTTCTCCGGACTTTATGGCGTCACTAAGGTCACAAATGCACTTTTCACAGTGTAAAAAAGTATGTGATGGCTAGTAAATAGTTTATGTCTATCTCACTGTTCTGGAGAAGGCTTTGCATTTTGAATGACACAGGTACACAGGCTTATGTTTAAGAAGAATCACGTGGGAATTAAACTAAAAGAAAACCCCTCTGAATAAAAGAGCTTTTCAGTTAACATGCACACATGTGAATGCCAGTTTCAAAAGCCAAAGAAAGCATCTCACATGGTATTGAATCGTTGCTGAAAATCCTCACATGTAAGAGGATTACGAGCTGCCATTGCATTATTCAAAGTACAGAAGCATGAATAACAGGTCCCACTTGATGTCCAAGAGAGCCAAGCATATCTTCTTAGTAACATATAAAAAATATGCTTCAGTAAGTAACTGCTGAAATACAGTGGGAAAAAAAAATGTGCCAACCACAAACTACAGCTGAAAGGAAAATTAAAAAATATATATGTTTTTAAAGGCAGTTCTTTCAAATAGAAAAAATAGTGAACTATTACAAAAACAAGTCCATTCCAGCAAACAAAAAAAACCCCTGCTATAGTAAGGTGAAATGCGCTGTTTTCTCTCTCTAATTTTTAATACCAGTACAATATTTTAGATATAAGCCCTACTCCCACAACTGGCTATATTGAATGTGAAAAGAAATCTGTAGGTAATTATTGAAAAGATGGTATACATCAGCAGCAGGAAGGCAGTGATCTCAGTTTCACTCAGTAAATCACACTTGAATGTTTGTTAGATTTCTTTAAACAGTTTTTGATTACCATCTGTTAGTGATGAAACAGCAACAGCTACCGTGTTAATCCATCCACTGGGAAAAAAAAAAAGAGAACAAATAGAGAATTGAGCCACAACAAAATTAAAAACATATCTGAGAAAAATGATTGCAACCAGGATACTAATTCATGATTCTGGAAGGGGCCCACTCCTCAGTGCTCAGCAGTTTAGGGGAGTACTGTACGTCAAAGTATGACTTTGACATGTTCTTGTCCATTTTAGAGACACAGGAAACCTTGACACCAACATGGTGTGGTGAGAGAAGTTTATCACTTAAAGGGGGCATGGCAAGGAACAAGAGCATGTTAAGGATCAAAACTCCTGCCCTCACTTTGCTCCTTGGAGGAACTGACTAGCAGAGCTGCACCAGGATTGTGTGCAACCAAAGGCCTGGACCTCCTTCTGCCCAAGGAAACGTCTAAAAATGTGATTTAATGGGTCTTTGTGTGGTTACTACCCCAAAGTCATGGTGCATAACGCCTGTTTAAAATGCAGAAGGCAGAGGAGAAAATGACATCGTTTCCAGTAGTTTTCCCCTTCCTGGAGAGCTCCAGTTATTTAGTAGTGTTTTTAATAGCAACGGCTCAGCCTTCCCCCATGAACAGATGCTTAGGGCAGTGTCATATAGGTAAAGTTTTTGAAGGGAGAAGGGATGCTCAGACAAACCTAGTCAGATTATGATAAGAACATGCTCACATTTATGCAAAAATGCTAAAATGATGATTTATAAACTTTCTGAGGAGGAATTGATGATGTAAATTCTTTCCTCCATGTTCTGTTTCTTCTTGCTGAGTTGATCAAGGTAGAAATGGAAATACTTGAAAGGTCAGACTCAGCAGATAGTGCCCCTTTAATGTCTTACTGGAAAGGCAACACAGTATTTACTACTTCTAGACTAATGAGCCTTTGATATAAATATACCTCTTGGGACATGTCTTTATGGATCATAACGAGTTCTGTTCCTTGATTATGAGCTGAAGCAAAACCCCAAAACCCCAACAGAGGCACTGAGTTTACATATGTTCTTTATTTAGAACCACAGGTGAATAGCCACATCAGAAGGAAAGCAAGCCTTTGCTTCTGTCCATTGATGAACAAAGTATATTCAAACACAAAGAATTTTTCTGCCTGATGGTCTTGGAACAAAATTTTGGGAGTCATAATTTTCTAGAAACCTAGAGTTTTTTGCCTAAACAATTTGTCAAAAAATAAGAAAATGTTTCCTCTTGGAAAAGACTTTTGAACCCTATTATGGGTCCTAATATCATCCATAGAGATCCCAGATTATTCAGAACACCATACGGTTTGGTAAAAAATGACACAAAGGTGCTTCACTTTGGGGTTTTTTTGTAGTCACTGGCAATGGTAGTCTTTTTTTCCTTTGAACTGCCACAGAGAAAGACTCTGCTGACCCACAGAATAAAACAAATGAACCTCATGGTCTCTGAGGCTCTTCTTATCTAGCTAGTAAATATCTGAAATCACCAATTCTCATTACATGATATTTCCTGAGCAGAGGAATGGAAAACACATCTACAGGGATGAGAGGCATACTTGCCTGAAGACAGTTTAGCATTTGCTGGAAACAGGATAATGTAGTTTTGTAGGTGAGGGAAAGAGCTTTCATGGAAAAAAGGTATTTATCCATTGGATATCTGCATATTTGGCTAGGATATCATGCTAATGGCTACCACCAAAATTACATTTAAATTGTGTTTAGCACTCATATATAGTTAAATCAAAATAGTATTTTTGGTAGTAATAGACGTGGTCTTTATATGCTTATTATAGCTTTTCTTACATAACTGTAGGGCATAAGAAAAAAACAGGAAAATTTTTGTGGTTACAATGCAAAATAATTAGTGATCTAAGAAAAAATGCATGAGGTTTCAGAAGAACATGTCTTAGTTCTGGATATTTGCTGCTGGACTTCTTGGGAGTAGTATTTGCAGGGCACATCTCTGGAATATCTTACTTAAACTGTAAGCTGTCTTGTAATAAATCTTGAGGGTCTGTGCTGCTATGACTGAAAACCAGTTGCACCAGAAATATGTAAGTGCATATTGTTTGCTTTTACTTTCCTCAAAGTCAGATTTCTCGCAAATGCACACAGTCAGCAAACCAGAAATTTTGAATGTATGGCATGAAAAACGACTAAAATTTCACCAGTGATATTCCTTGGCTTCACCATCTGCCTGCACTCTGTTACATTCAGTGGTTCCAATAAAATCCCAGTGAACCAGAGATGAGATGTGTGTGTCTAGCAGAGCAGGCTGAACAGAAAAAAACCACTTAAAGTTCACATTTTATACAAGAATCTTGTCCCGTTCAACACACTGCTTTTACTTTCCCTCTTCATCTATTTCTTTGTTGCCTTGGTAAATGTTAATCATGTAGAGAATCCTGCAAACAAAACAACTAAGTGTAGGTCTGTATCTTAAATAAACCCTTTTCTCCAATGGCTGCTTTTAGACACAAATATGGGAGAAAAAATGCTCCACTGCAACAGTTCTGACCACCCTCCATGACAGGTCAGCAGATGGTGTCTTTAAGTGATGAATCTGACAACTTTTGGGGGTTAGTTGACCGAAAATGAAATATTATAAAGGAAAAATGTGCACTATTTTCTAACTACAGTTTCCTACTTCCATCCAACAATAACATAAATGGGGATTCAGTGCTGGTCAAAGAAAACCACTTCCTAACATGTGATTTGTGGGCCATTAATCTTGGTTGCCCATCCTCCAGCTTCAGTCTGAAAAACATTTTAGCTCAGCAGGTGATGCTGTCAGTGACAAATGAACAAGATTAAAATCAAGTGATGTGGACAAAGCAAACTGTCTCAAAATGAATCTTCCTGTACGCGGAAACTACTCAGATTCTTATGTTACTGGAAATGGGGCTAGTGGTCTTGTGAACTTAACCTAAGAGAATTAACAAATGGTATTTCTGTCATGGTGAACTTAAAACAAAATAAAATCTTCATGAGAAGTAACAGGCATGTTTCTTGTAGGATTCAACTGAATCTTTCAGGTTTTGCCTTATCTCAGGGACTCTTTTTTGTATGGATGTTAAAACACATACACCTAAAGATAAGAATGCTATTTCTGGCTATGAAATTTCCATACTGAATAGAGTCACGCATAAGTCAGATGGTAGTCCTTTTTTCCTATGCAGTGTGCCCAGTGGTCCAGAGACAGCCTAGCTGTGAGAGCATGAGACACTGCAGAGGAGTGCCCGTGAATTTGTTTATTTGCACTGAAAGAAGATATGGAGGTTGTGGGAATGGCTTCTGAGACGCTGGGAGTAGCAGCACAATTGAAGCAGCAAGGACTCACTTCTTAAAGCTGGATGTGGGAACCCACTTGTAAAGAGAAGGTAACTTAAGAAAGTAAGAAAGAATATTCCACAAGAAGCGCTCCAGTAGATCCAGAGGAGAACGAGAGAGCAAACTCTGTCGGGTAAGGAGACAAGATTTTTCCTTAACAGGTGTCTCGAGAATCAGAAAGATAACATTTTAAAAATATGGATATTGGGAAAGAGGATGTGAAGGTCTGGGGCACAGTGGCAACCATTTTGTCTCAAGAAAATCCTTTCTTGGAGGGTAATAAGATGATAGGAAACTTTTAAGAGCTGCAGAAAAAAATAGCAGTATAGAGAAGAAGAACAGAAAAAAACCCAGAAACTTACAGAACTGCTGAGGAGAAACTGGAGATAAGGAAATGGAAGAAAATTATGATGTATACATAATGTTTTCTTTGATTTTAACACAGACATGAACCATTAGGACTATTTTTCAGCATTTTTCATAGATGATTGCTGTGAAGATTTGAGCCCTTGTAGAAGGGAGGAGAAAATTCCACTGTCCCTAAATATGATCTCTATATTATGCAAAATTACCAGAATTATGTGAATTTGTGTCTCTACTGAGCTTCCAAATGTATGCAGTAAATAAAAATGTTGCAAAGGTTGATGAAGAGAAACTCACATTTGAAGGACAAGAATAGCAAAAGATTGTAATTTACTCCTTTTACTTGACCCTCTAGATGTGCATTGAACAGGGATTATGTAGACCAGCACTCCTTTAGGTTTCAGTGTTCAGAAAGCTCTAAGAGTTGGGGAAGTTCATCTCTCCCTTCAGACCTTCTTGTCTGCTTTTCATTTAACTGTATTTTCCAGCAGTTGCTGTATCATGTTATGTTTATTTTTTTAATTTTTTTTCCCACATTTCACTGAAGAGGGGATGTTTTTCTCTAGTCACCATAGAAGATATTTTTGGAAGGTTTAGTCTTAGGGAACGTCTCTGTCCAGTTTAACTTTGTTCTTTATAACACCCAAATAATATACCTTGTTTACCTGCTGGTTCTGATCCAGGAATTTCTCAGTTGCACCTCAGAATTCAGTATTTACCTTCTAAATTGGATAAGGAGCAACATCCTGCAGATATGTGAACTGCATGACTTCTGATCCTGCCAGTTATTCATAAGTAATATAGGATGGTAGAAAGTTCTTTGCTGACGGGGCAGGACGGAGATGCTGCCAGAAATGAACCCCAGACTGGGAGAAGTGGGGCTGAAAGGCAATGAAAGGTTTATAGGGAAGCTAAAGAAAGTAACAGTGCACTCTGAAAAATTCTGTGAAAATGTACATGTCTGTCAGTATTGACAGATGTCTTTCAGTGTTGGTTTGAGCACTTGTCAGGAAAGCAGCTGTTTCATGATCAAATTTTCTAGGCATGGGAGAATGATGTTTCTTCTTGTGACAAAATATTTCCTTTAGTAGTGGGTAGTTAAGTTGTTACGTGTTTTCAGATCAAAAACCTGTAAGGTTCTATGGCTGAGAATTTTCGCAGGTAAATCTTAAAGTGATTTGAAATATTATTGAGGTGCTCTGTCATCCTACTGAAATCTATTTTCTTCTCTGGGGTTTTCACAGAGGAAGAATTGTGGCAACTGGACCAACAACTGCCCCAAGATTTGTCGGACCGTGAAGGATGAAGGATTTCCTCTTGCTGCTTGGAGAATCATGAAGAAAAATTGCAAAAGTAGCAAAATCTCCAAATCATCTACATGCATCCTGGCCAGCAGATTTCAGGGAACTCAGTCCCATGCCTTAGCTGGTTGCATGTTGTATTAGACAGCCAAGACACTCCTTTAACTCCATTTATTAAAAAAGTTAGTACAGGCTATCCAGTTTCTAACCAAGCTGGCAGAGATATTTCTTCAGATACTTCCTACACGTAGCACCTGTGTGAAGCCTAATGGAGAGTTCTGCAGTACTTGATGGTCCAGATTCTTTGATGACTTTCAGATTTTTAAATCATCTGAGATTTACCTAGTTTTCACTGCTGCAAATGAGCACCAGAGCATGAATCAAGAAATTCTGTAGTATCACAGAAAATATTTCCCTTGCAAACAACTAATGCTTTTATTATTTTCGCTACTCATATGAACAGAATATTTCCTTACTTACATTTTGTGTAAGCAGACACACCAACATTAATAACTTTGAGCATGTCAAGTAAATATTACTTGTTGCTGAGGGAGCAGTATGCTAATCTCAAAACCAACATAGATATTTCCTTGTAAACTACCAATTAGGCAGGAAAGTTCAACAGGGCATGCAGTTATCATAGAGTAATCATAGCTGTGGAGATTTATATGGCATAGTAGAATTTAATGGCATAAGTACATGGCTGATATGAAATCAACTCAATAAAAATTATGAATAATATGCTCAGTCCCTAAATTTATTTTTTTCACTTACGTCACAATAAAATTACATAAACAGGAGACAGTGCCAAGTTTTAAAATTTATAATTTTCTTCTCTCTATGTATGTGTTTAAATCTTCTAAAATTTTTGGTCAGACTCATTCAGCACTAGATTATGATACCTTTTCTCATAAGTCTGATAGTAGCCCTCAGCAGCAGCTTTTTGGAAAGCAGTCAGAGAATTGGAGCCAACACTGCCACTAAAAGAGCTTCTCTGTCTGGAATGAAAACCCTGTACAGACTGTGAGATCTGCATCAATAAAGTGTTATTCCTTCTTGTCAGAAACTCAAAGAGAAGGCAGGTGGCAGCAACACTGCCTTCATTCTGGCGATATGAATCTCTCTGCAGAGCTCTATGGGTTCAGTTCTGCCATATGAAAATACAATATACAGCATCTTTTATTGGATTTGGTGAATTTAGTTCTTTTGGTTTTCTTTCCACTTGAAACAAGTGCTCTGGTGTTCTTTCACAGAGTCTTAGTAGAATCTACGGTAGTCCAAGTGCATTGAGATACTTATTGTCAAAGAAACAAGTATGTGAAATCTAAGGGTTTGGTAAAATGTGATAAGGGAAAGAGCTTTCTGTTCCCTGCTGCCAAAAAAGCCAGCACACAGGGAAGGTATAAACCACCATTTATTGAAATGAAAATTTCTTCCTATAGATCCTGCGAAAATTGTCTATTTAAAGCAATTAAAATGCCTAAAAAGACTAAGTAGCCATGTTCCAATAATGGAAGTACTTAGGAGAAAAATTAAAATAATAGAAAATTAATCTTCTGTTTTGAGCTGGATTGGAGTGTAAATAGTTCAGCTATATTGATGAGTGAGCAGGCTGCTTAAATTGTTAAATAGCAGGGACTATTGACCATTCTTGCTCCTGCAGATTACAACTTGTATATTTAGCAGTACATTTACTTCACTTTTATGGTGATTGCCCAAAAAGAAAAGAATTAAGATTTTACACAGAGCAGATTAAAAAAAACCCCAAAAAACTCAGAAACCAAAAAACCCCAAAACACCCCACCCTTAATTCTTAATATGTTTTTTTAAAGATTTTCCATTTGCTTCACTAGAGAATGGGTCATTTTTTTTGCCCAGAGGGACAATATTTTTGATTACCACCTAAAATATTTTAAATTTCATGGATATTGCATTAGGAAATATCTATAGAGCTGGCTTCAAAATTCTTTTCCAAAGAAATTGCTTATCATTTCTCGTGATACTATACTTCTCAGTTATTTTAAATATTTAAAAATGAAAAGGGATAAAACATACCAGGGGCTTATAAAACAATTAATTTCTTAATGTAAGTTGTATTGTTCTCTTAAAATTTCTATCTCAGTTCACATTTGAAGGTGTAAAGTACTAAATTTTACATTAATTTTCAGCAAAAACACAGTTTTTTTAAAACAGAGTATTTATATTGTGGTTTCCTAGTTCCAAAAATAATCATGGGGTAAATATATTGCCCACTAACTATTCATTTTTGTTTCCAAAATGCATTTTCTTTGTGTATGAGAGACACATCTTTGATTAATCCTCTGCAGTTATTTGGCAACTTTTAAAATACAGTTTTTCTACTTCCCTGTAAATCTCCTATATGGTAAGAACTGAATTAAACAGTATGAATATATTCATAACAGGGTTTTTTCTTGAAATATGAGTTCCATGTAAAAGTTAAACTGAAGTACCAATAGTTTGGTTCTGTTTTGGTTCTTTGTTTGGGAGTTTTTTGCATGTTTGTTTGTGGGGATTTTAGGTTGGGGTTTTTTTTGGGGGGGCGGTGGGAGGGTGTTTATTATTTATACTTATGAACAATGAAACACGTGGCCCAAGTCACAGACCCATATTGAAAAATTACCTTTTGCTCTACATATGAAGGTATATTTTATGGCAAAGAGGTGAACAAAACGTATTTTTAAGGTGATTCAGCATTGCAGTGTTATATTGTATAATGCATTTCTTTTAAATTACCTATACAGTTATTGGTCTATTTTTAAAAGTACTCAATTTACCTGAATAATTAAAAATATCAAATAAGAAATACTTGCTTGAGGAAAATACCTTTAATGACAAATTCTCTGTCAAATGGACATTGATCCATAATTAATGGAGATACAGTAAATGAGGTTAGAAGAATCTAAGGAGCTATTTACCTGACCAGCTAATACCTTGAGACTTGTTTGCCCAAAACTGTATAAGGAGTTTGTATTTATGTAATCAAATCCCATCTCATGTGCCTGCACCAGTGTAAGATGAGCTTCTTGAGTGTGCTGACTACCAGATCAAATCAGTCATCTAAACATGGCCTCTAGTCCATCCAAGATGGCCCAAGGTAGTCAAGATAGCTACACAAACCCGTGGATAGGTTCTACCAGAAACTTGTATCTTTCTCCAGTGGCAGATTTAGACCATTGAGACTGCCCTAAAAAAATCTCAAAAAGATTCTTGGGTTTAGACAGTTAAATCAAACCTAGCCATATATAAACACAAACACACACCAAAAAAAAAAAAAAAAAGAACGTGAAGGATCTGGACAATCCTAGTCCTTCAGTGAGAGTTGAGTCTCACTGTTTTTCCCACCAAATACATTACATTTATTTGTGTACTAATTTTGGGCTCAATTAAAAAGCACAAATATGGCTGTTTAAAAGCAGGGGGATTACGATAATTCCAAAAATGTTTCTGTAACTACTCATAAATAAAGGATGCAGATGGTGTTAATGATGTTGATTCTGTAACAACAGCTTGGTTTCATTTTTTTTTGTTTTTGCACGTAATGGTTTTAATGAGGTAACCATAGCTTGCAAATCCACATGACCAATACAATGCAGAAGCTGCAGATGAACTCAGTTTTATCATAGATTTACTATGAAACATTGCTCACATTTAGAAAGTACAGATTCAATTCATTAATGTTCAAAAGAGTAGAAATGTCTTTGCAGGTATGGATTTAAATTTGGATTACCTACATGGAATGAAAGAATAAGGCATATTTTGGCAAGAAGAACTACTGATACTGATGTGGGTATGACTGTGCAAAGATAGCAAAAAAAGAGGAAAAAAGGGAGAACTAATTTGAGCAGTGATAAATTTCTTTGTATAGGAATGACAGTTACCAATATGAACAATTTTTAGACTAATATACTGCATGCTGTTCCTTGCAACTGCTAAATATGCATTTAATTTCATATTTACTACTGTGACATTTTAGTCAGAGAGTAGTATTGTTCATTTAAATGGTGATACTTCTTATCTTTATGCTTGTTTTCTTATTGTAACATGCGGACCAATATTAGCATTTAAGATAAAACCTTTCTACCAAGAAGCAGCATCAGCAAAAAGGGAGAAGGAGCTAAATGAAGGATACCTTTTGACAATTAAATATGCTGGCACAAGATCTCAATCATACATAGTCTTCTCTACTTCTGCAGGCAACCACACCATCTACCTTGCGTGACTTTCATGACAGAGTTTTTTCATTCACACTGGAAGGAGGGTTTCAAGAATATGGAGCCAGCCTTTTCTAGACCAAACAATAGGACAGCACACAACAGGCAGAAACTGATGCACAGGAAATTCTACCAGAATATGAGAATGGACTTCTTTACTGTGCAGGTGACAGAGCACTGGAATAGATTTCCCAGAGAGGTTGTGGAGTCTTCCTCGATGCAGATATTAAATAACTGCCTGAATGCAATCCTGTGCCCTGTGCTCTAGGATGACCCTGGCTGAGCGGGGAGGTTTGCTCAAGTGACCCCAGTGAGGTCCTTTCTGACCTCGACCATTTGGTGATTTTGTGATTCTTGGTGAGTTTCCCATCAGGAGCTATGACCAAATTTGCTTCTTTGCTAGCTTTAGGATAGTCAGTTCAGTAAGTGTCACTTTCACTGGTGACACTCCTAGGGCTCTTCCACCAATCTTTGCATTTATGGTGATTGCTCTTTAATCACACACTCCAACTTTTTTATATATACATAAAACATATCAATGTGATTACCCTTCTCCCTTTAGTTCTACCATTTTTCCATCTAAATCAGTCTGCATGCAAGGAACTGCAGGGAATATGTTTACGTCATAAAATTGTTTACAAAATTGCAAAGGTGAAAATTTGCTAAGCTGCTGCCTGGCTCCTTTACATAGGCTCTTTCATTACACTGATCACTTAAATGAGGTTAAGGTTTCAGCTTTACTGAGCTCCTGAGAATGTAAGAGTGCCGTGGACACAATTCAACTCTACTGTCCTCCCCTCTATTTCTCTGCCAGTGATATTCTCACAGAGGTGAGCAGACAAGAGAAGTAAAGCAAATTAAAGCTCTCTCTGTTGAGAAATAAACTGTTTCTCTGAGGAGCTGTTCATTCAAGAGGTTACTACATTCCAAAGTTACATTTCAGATACAATGACACTGACATGCCAGGTACCAGTAGAGGAACTGTGCAGAGCTAACTGATTTATGAAAATTACATTTTCTGTCTAAGCTTTTTTCTCTTTTTAAAAAGATAGTCAAAAGAATTATTTTCCTCCTGGAGTGTCTGGCCATGGGCCTTATGTCATAGCAGCCCTCCGAAATATATTCAGAACATGATGATTTCCAGATTGTAGGTCAATACTTGGACTTGATGATCTTAGAAATCTTTTCCAAACTTAATGATTCTGGGGTTCTATATGGCCTTCTGTGTAGTAAATAATTTTTTTCTTGTTGGATCAAGCATGTTTTATTTTCCTCTTGCATAAAAAATATTGTTAGCTTTTAAGCTGTCTTCTGCAAACAATGTTAGGGAAATATCACTCACTTTTATTTAATTCTAAGAATTTTAATAAGGCGTACAGAGCATTAATATTTAAACTCACTTACAAAATTATTTTTTCCAAGGTAGTATTTGTTCAGTTTTATGACTTACCGAAGTGCAATACATTCACATTTCAGAGCTCTAAGAAGAATTAAGGACTCTTGTCTGACACTGTAAAGAGAGTTCATTCAAACTCATATTCAGTAGAAAAAGAGCCCCATAGGATACCAAAGAAAACAGATACCAGAACGTAGCTGAGAGGGACGTATGAAGAAAGACTTTGGAACTCGAAAATTATTGTTTGATAGCTCTGGCTTTAGCCATTCCGATTGCTGTTCTGATGATGTAAGTTATTATCATTAAAAACTAGACAGAGTAATATCTATATTCATGTATAGGTTTTTTTGTTTTGGATAATCAATACTGCATTGTTTAAAGGTATATTAATTTCCTTACTGGTATGTGAATTTACATTCCCAGAGTCTTACTGCGATATCTATTCTCAAAATTATTTCAGTGAAGTCATTGAAACTAGATCCTATAAATATAGGTAGGGATTTCAGAAACAAGAGGCAAAAGAATTTATTTGCTCATATTTCTGACTGAATAGATTTGTAGTTCAGAAGATGGTTAAATTACATGGCATTTGTGACTCTTCTTTTTTCTATCATCAGGCATTGAGAAAAGTATCTTTGATACTACTGCCAAAGATAACTTAATCCAAAAATAGTTGTTTGTAACACACTACCTCTTCAGGGATTTTGAAATTATTAAATATAATTCTTCAAAATGTACTCAGTCAGATAGTCTGTAACAATGCATTTGCTCCTTTTAGGAATAAATATTGGGAACAATATCTACTAATTAGGCTAAAAAGAGTCAGTTCCTTTGTAACTATCACTATCATTACTGCATGGCATATGGCAGAAAAATGAGAAATAAAATTGTGTTAGTGCCCATCAAAATTATCAATCTCTATCACCACGAATGCACTATGTTGTAATGTTGCCACGTAAACATATTACACAACTGAGGAAAATTGTCTTAACAACTTAATTACAGTAGTACAGGAGTTACTGATAAATTCCTAGAGTTCCCGGCTTCTGCACCACAGAATATCTTGACACTCCTGCGGCGAAACTGAATGTCAGACTGATTGCAGGACAGTATGCACTGTTTATTGTGAAATTTCTGTCACTGCTATCACAAGTGTTTATTTATTAAAACTTAAGTAAAAAGATATTCAGTGGGTTTTTTTTTCAGAAGACTGGAAAAGCATCCTGTGGAGTTCTTGCAGACATTTGCTTTCATATTCAAGAGCTTTGCTATTGAAAATTCAGTCCTTGTGGTAACAGCTAAATATCATGGGCTAACCCAGTACCCTTTGAAGTCAGAGTGCTGATATTCCCACGGAAGTGAGGAAGCACTTGTTAACGAGTAGATTGACTTCTTATCTTTAGGAGTATGCCATTATCCCTAAATTTACTCTGCTCATACACTCACCTTTATAGCTGTGGGCCCAGCTGTAATGCACTTGAGATATTCAAGCCCCAGTGCTGACTAATTTGAAATTTTTCGATTTCATCATTTTTATTATTTTCATGAAACTTCCTAAGTATCATTTCTCCTACTGGTTCCTATGGGTTACTGAGGTATTTGGCATCATGCATGATATTAAAAGAAATTTGTTTTAGGTTTCCTTTTGATTTGTGATTTTACAACAATGTATGCATCTTCATTTCCCCCTCATTTCTCCCCATTTGTTTCTTCTCATATTCCCTTTGAATCCAGTCTACAGGATGAGACTCAAACTAGCTTTTTGTCTGTAAGCTTAAAAAAAGAAATACTAATACCTGAATAACCACAATAAAAATGGGAATGTTAGACAGTCTTCATTCATCTGGAAGCTAAAATGCATCTTTGATTGTCTTGTATGGTAGAGAAGAGAAAAGTAAGATCAAATATTCATGTGCATGCCTCTTAGTGATTTCTTTCATTCAAATACATGTCAGCACAGGGATGGATGAGCCTAAAAACAAAGTCTAACTGAAGAAAAGTTGCTCCCTGGCTTAAAATTTCACACACACATAAGAAAACTCAATTAAAATCACTAGAGAATTTCAGAGTGACAAAAGACTGAATGGCAAAAAGAAATGAATCAATCTATTTGTAACAAAATTAAAAGTTTAAATCAATATAAGTGGAATCAGTAGATTATGTCAGTCCTTTATGAGATGGATGGAATTAATCAGTGAGAGAGACTCCATCTGGGAATGCAATGAGGTAACTGGAAAATTGGCCACTCATCCCACAAACATCGAAAGTTATCACTGTGAAGTCAGCAAAATCATGCATGGGATTAAGAGCAGGTATGAACATAAAATTTAGCACGCCTACGTGGCATAAAAGTCAAAGATTTCCTAATTTTCCTCTTCTCTGTTTCTTCTCTGTCACTGAACTGCAAATGCCCAAAATACAATATAACTCATCCAGAACAAATCATATTTAAATGATATGACTGGATTGTTTTTCATGCCATGTGCATAGTAAATTTAATCTCATCCATACTGTGGATTTCAAAGGTTGGTTCTCAGCTGTTATTTGACCAGAATTTCCAGATATCTTCATCCATATCAGATGCCAATCAGGCTGCAGGAGGTAAAAACTCATAAGAGAACAGACAAAATAGCCAAGTAATTTCTAGCCAGAAAAAGAAGACAAGCCTTGAAAAAACTAGATGAATGTCCACTGTTTCTTTTCTAATATAAGTTTGAGTGAACCAGTAATAGTGCCCATTTTTAACATGTTTCTCTTGGTGCGTGTTTAGTGTTTTCTAGCCTCTGTTCCTTAAAACTTAAAGAGAAAAATAGATATTTTTGAAAGTGCAGTGCAGTTTTGTAATTAATGTGTTTCCACAACAGAAAGTTGATTAAAAACATGATTAAATATAATTAAAATAGCAAATTACAGCCTCTGGAAGTAATATAAATACACTATAAGGTGTTCAAAATGTGGATGGACTTTGTGACCTTTTATACACAGAATTTAAAAGCAAAGTATCTTTTATCTTATTTCTATTTTCAAGGCATGTGCATTACTTCTCTTTTATGAAAAAAGCAAAATAAAGCAACTTCTTTTTTTTACTTTTTAACTTCACAAATCAAAAAGTAAAGCTGTAGAAGGTGAAAGGCCGATGTGCCCTTCCCTTACTGTTCTCCAGCATTAAGTACCAAGGACTGACTGAGAAGGGAAAAGCCCATTGCAACAAAACCCCAACATATTACTGTGTCCATGACCCACAGAGATAGATTTGGCTTTCAGCCTGCACTCCAGTGTAGTGGGATGACTGTAATAGAAACATCTGCCCATTGGGGCTTAAGCTCCTCTGTTGGTGCAAAATTCCCGTGTTTCTTCACATGTAATGCACCCTTCTATGTGATCTTAGGACACATTTTGGCTGTAAGCAAAAACCTCCTCTTTATAGTGGAAATTCTTTTTCTAAGGCCTATCAACGTCCAAGGAACAGGGAGTTGAACTTCTAAGAGTTTCCAAAGACAAAGTAGAACTTTTTAACTCTCAACTTGCTTGAAATTTCTCTCAAGTTAACAATAAACAAAACTACCTTTTGATGGTCACTTGCGAATGAAGCCCTTGTTGGTGATATGTTGCTTATCTCTGTAATTCAATAGCAATAATCGTACAGAAGTGTTCACTAATGGGACTCTTGACAAATTGCTATGCATTCCAAGAACTAATAGATATGTATCTAAACAACACACTTTTCTTCATTAACAAAGATAACAAGATCTGTTAGTTTGGATTTTTTTGAGAGTTATGAGTTGAAAAATAAAAATAAAAACAAAAATTCAGATCAGTGCATAGACAAATTACCATCGCTCTCACTTACTTTGTAATCCATATTGAACATCTGACCATTTTGTGATGTTCATTAAACTAGAAATACAAAATTCAGCCTATCTCTTAAAGTCAATGCTAGGAACAGAAACAAATGTGTTTCAGCAACGCAATCATTGGTCTGTGCCATCCATAAAGACAAGTGTTTTTCCCATCTTTTCCCACATATTATATGGGATTTGAAGCTTATTTCATGTCTTCCAATCCTTCTTTAATGTTATTTCTACCTTTATCTTCATTTTTTTCTATCAAAATTTGATCTAAGCACAACTTAAATCCATTATTAGAACTCTTCTTTCTGAACATCCTATTCCTCTGAACCTCTCATTCTTGAAATGATGCAACATTGGCTCTCAAGCAGCGTAACAAAAGGTGGCACTTTACTGAGTCTGAAGTGAGCAGTACCGAGCTGAATGAGCACATCTCACTAGGCCAGTGCTGGTGAGTTTCATGCAGGGAATTTTCTCACTCTTTTTTTAACCAACCCCAGCAAGCCACCTGTTCCTCTTCTTGATCATCAGTTTGCTCTGGTTCTCAAACACACTCACCTAGCCTTGTGCTCCTAACAGAGGATGATAAATATTTACATGAGACTTTTCTGGAGGTTTATCTCTCTGCTGTGCGTTCAAGTTTGTTCACTTTGGTTTGATTTTTCATGGGCTGTTTTTTACCCCTTCCAATGTATTCCATTCAGCTTTGCTGTACATTCAGAGAACACAACAGCTCTGTAGAGTGTACAGCTGGTTACCAGTGCTTGCCTTTTGTTAACATCCCCTCTGCAGCAAAGATTAAGCTAGCACTGGATCTGGTATGGTGACAGCAGAAAAGATGGTGTGGTACTGATCCCAGACGAATATCGTGACTTAATGCTCCAACTTAAGGAACAGTGATAGTTGGCCCTTTTCTTGTCCCTGTCCTTTCTTGGTCAGACAAAGCTCATCTCACATGGGAGTTAGAGCGAATGGAAAAGTGACATCCAACAGAATTTATGGAGAAATGCCTCAAACATGAAGGATACGGGAAATGGATTTTCCTTGCCATTGAAGATGTGTTGCAGATTGTTAGCCTGCCAATTCTTTCCTTCCACAGGCACAGTAAAAAGATTCTTTTTAACACGTAAAGAACTAGAGATTTCTTTGAGATTCAGATTAATAATTTATTTCTAATCTTATCAAATAATTAAGTTAAGAATGAATGTCTCACTTTTACAGTTGGAATCTTGAGATTTATGAAAAGTAAAGCATAATTCAATGTTTAAGAAATATATCACTAAAAGGCAATTTGGTTGGTCTTAATCTCTTCAATCTTAAAATAGAGGATTTCAGCTATTGAATAACTCCCTAATCAGTGGAAAAAAAGATTCTGAGATTTTTTTATTGGTCATTTAGAATGTCTGTTGTTTCAGGCTTTTATAATTTTAAAACTTCTGAGGAGGTTTTAGGGTTTTTTGTTGCTTTGTCTTGGAAGAAACAAGCAAAATGCATTTTCCTAATTACTTCAAAACTGAGACTCTGCTTCTTTCTTCCAAATTCTTTCTTTTACTGAGTGGTCCTTATTTACTTCTCTTTGCATGCATTGTTTCAGAAAGGACATACTCATTATGAAGTGGCATTTTAAGCTTTCAGAAATTCCACCTCTCCAGAAGAATTCTGTAGCTTGCTAATTGTAAGCATGCATGGAGATAGGTCACTGGACAGTATTTCATATACTGTTCCAGTGGCTTTCAAATGCGTTCCAATATTTTGAAGTTTTCCTTCTAAAACCATGGAAAGTCTAGAGGCATTTCTGCGATTTATTTTTCAATGAGAACTCAAGTTCTTAATGTCTTTCTTTTTTCCAACAATTTTTATAAAACCCTTTCATTTAACTACTACGCTGTAGTATATTGTACTTTTGATATCATACAGCAATTTACTTCATTTAAGATTATAAAGAACCCCAAAATTAATTCATGTAGACACAGACAAAAGTATATAGACATAAAATTCAGGTCCCTGTCTTTTGTTGTGTACTTATGAGGTGATGCTGGGATATGCATCTAAATTCTGCAGTTGAGGTGTCATTTTTGTTTACAGACAGATAGCTTCATGCTGAGTATATACACTATAAGGTCTTTACAGCACTGCAGGTCTACTGAAAAGGTTTGTTTTTCCTCTCTTGAGTCTTCTTAATCCCATTCTGGAGTATAAATACTTCAATAATCCCTTACTTTTGAGTGAAGATGTCATTATCAGAGATGTCTTTCTTTTCGCTAATCCTTGTTCTGAGTGGACACACTGCTGCATAACCAAGATTCTTTTTACCTGGCTAACAAGAGATACTCATGCCCAGCTACCACCTCTACTCTTCCATAGTCTCTATTTACCACAGTGCCAGGAACTAACAGACTACTGTGAGTCATCTAAGCTTTTTTTCCCCCCTTAGTTTTTATTTATGAGAAGACACTGGAAATATACAAGAAATTAAAGCTTTGAAGAGAGATTTTTTATTCATGCAGAAAGGGCCCCGGAAAAAGTACAATTGCAGAAGATGACAAAGAATAAAGCTTAGTTCTTAAAAGTGCCACATCTTTCTAAGACTGTTGTTTTCAACTGCTGTTCTGGGCTTTTGAATCAATATAAATTTTTTGAACTTGCTTTTAGCTGAAAGCTATTTAAAGAGTTCTTTTTTCAATCAGCATCCTACAAAGATAGAAGTGTTTACCCTTTACTTCTATTGTTATATTTTAAGAAGAGAAGCATAATTCTAAAACTTGAGTAAAAGACAAACCCTTTTCTTTTGGCACTTGCACAACAGGTGTTTACACAAAACTCAGATGATTGATTTTTAATGGTAAAACATGACATAACTGTACTGAGACATGCAGACAAAGCCATTCTTCATGATTTTCAGTGCATCATTTGGATACTAGCAAAGGTCTATTATTTTCATTCTTGGAGAATAAAGACAACTTTTCTTCCAACTAGTTCTTTAATTTTTGTATACCATGCCAAACAAGGTTGA
Organism: Grantiella picta; assembly: GCA_013397955.1. Classification (NCBI taxonomy): domain Eukaryota; kingdom Metazoa; phylum Chordata; class Aves; order Passeriformes; family Meliphagidae; genus Grantiella; species Grantiella picta. The sequence continues at coordinate 585,648 of VZRM01005135.1, read as the reverse complement.
ATTTAAACTGATATTCCATTTCTGGAAGCTCTCAGAATTGAGAAAGTTACATTTTAATGCTATTTGCTGACCACTTGATTGTTAATTAAAACTTTTTTTTTTTTAATTTGTATTTTATATCACCATGTAAGTTAATACAGGTAAATGGAGTAATGACAACTCAAGACTAGAAAGCTACTTCCTTCATTTTAAGTATGTGTCATCATCATGACATCTTCCTAGTTGCTTTCAAGTGTTCTCATTTGATTCTTTATTTTTTTCTTAAAAGAGAACCCTTTTATTCATAATTCAGTTTTTCTACTTGCATTCTTTGGTCAAATGAAGTGATCAACCTCCATAAAATTTCCATTTTTATAGAGAAACATTTGTACATAAACATTTCGAATGATATTTTAAGACTGTGTAACTTACATGTCATGTTCTATAGAAAATACATACTTAATGTTCAGCATTTAAATGTGCCATTTCACAGTAGTTTTGCAAAATACAGTAATATTTTAACATATTTTACTATAATTGAATCATTGTTACTCTGAATATTATTAACAATAAGCTGATAGCTGTTAAACCATCCTGAAAGGATCATACAAAAAGCCTGTCCTTTAACTGTACTATCGAAGATCAAGTACAACAGTTGATTGGTGTACCCTATCAAAATAATCAGTTATTAAATGCTGTCTTTTATGTTCCAAAGACTTGAAAGTGCTCCAGTGGGGCAGAGTAATCCTGGTAAAGAGCCATAATGCTTTCCTAGTAGATAGTGGTAGGAACAGATTTCAGGACTTAAAGATCCTGAGGAAGGAGTCTGAAACTTTGGGCAAGCAAGAATCATACCCTTTTACAGTTTTAAAATGGGAACAGATGGTCTTTCTTGGATGTGCCTAGATTAAGGAGTACTGTGAAAATAACATGTACTCTAAATGGGATGCTAGTTAACAGGGATGTAAACAGAAAAATCAGTAGGAGGGTAAGGGGTGAGGAAAATACTGTGTCTCACTGACACTGCTCCTTACAGAAATCTTGTGCCTCTAGATTTATTTAGTGAGTTGCCTTTTTATGTTTAGTAACACTTCATTTCACCACGTCAGTAAGTTCGTACTGCCATTGTGCTATCAAAGATCGTATTAGTGCTCTACTGAAGCACTTAAAGAGCAGCACTTCTGCAGGATACACTGCTTTCTGGCGATGAGTTTTATTAAGCAGCCTTATAAGCCTCTGTGATAGCATTTGTCTTTGCACTTTGAGTATAAAACTAAAGAGATTTGATGCATTGTGTCTTGTTATGTCTGATTCTGTCAGCGTATGGCTTTGTGTGGCTCAAAGTGATATGATGTGATGTGAGCTGTAATGCATCAAAGAGACTTAAAGTTTCTTCTGCATTCTGAATAACGATAGAAACTTTTGTTACAAAACTAATGTCATGTAATGTTACATATGCAATAGAATAGGATTTGTAGAAGAGTTATAATGTCTAGGTATGGGCAAGATAAAATGGATACAGGGAAAAGGGTGAAAACTACTTCTGAGATACATGCAGCGACTTAAAAGGAAGTCATAATGAACATCTAGCATCCTTGGATATGAGAGATGATACTTCTAAAAGCACCCTATTGAGAGTTTACAAGTTAAAAAGAAAAGAAAGATTACAAATAAGTTTTTGATTTTTTGCTGGAAAACCTACAAGCTTGTAAACTGAATGAAAGGAGAGTAGGCACTTGTGGATGAGAGAAATAATCCTCTGTGTGTGTTTGTGTGAGAGAGAGAAAAATGTGGGGAGGGGAGTGGAACAGGGAGACAATGAGATGCACATGCAGACAGACAACTGGATGGGTAGTAGGACAAACACCTATAATTTCAAGTTGTTCTGAACAAGAGCCATACATCCTACATCTTTAAGATACCTGCCAGAGGTAGATGCTAGATATTATATAAAATTTGTTGAGGTAACTAATTTATAGACATCTAGCTTCCTAAAACAATTTCATATGCCTGAATTAGAGGATGCCCATTTGATGTTTCTCTCTGCGGTGGGGGCTGCAGGAAGCGGCGGCCTCACAATACGAGGTCTCCCCGGCACGTATCTCTACCAAGTCCAGGCTGGGCAGCCCCGGCGGAGCGCTTAGCGTGGCATGGGTCTCCGGCCACAGAAATTCTAACAGGAAATTAGTGGGACGAAGGAATGAACATGGACTCATCTCTGTTCTGGCAGGGAGGTTTACTTGGGGTAACGGGGAGAGAGGTTGCAGGGGAGGAGAAGTGGGGAAGGACAGATGGGGACAGGGTATGGGCTGCCAGCCCGGAGATGAGACCAGACCCTCCCAGACCCAGGCGCTGGCTTTTAAGGGGAAAGGAAGGGGGCGGGGGCTCTCTGAGAGCCAGTCCCAGGAGAAGGAAGGGAAGATTGGCCAAAGGGGTACACACCAATAGGTTTTCAGGTACAGCATGATGCATATTTTAAAATGAACCAATAGTATACAGAGAAGGGAACAAAGGGAGCACATGGAATCCTAAAACTCACATTGCTACACCCTTTAGACTTACAGTTTCCCTTTTTCTTTTCCCCATCTCCTAAATAAGCATAATAATACCTTACTACCTCATGAGATGTGATGAAATGAACATTTGAAGGGAGCCAAAGTATCTCAGAAATTTAAGCCATATGGATAACAAGATATGTCCATCATGCAAATGTTTTTGGAACATCAAAAGGCAGCAGCTTTGTAAATCTCACACACAGATTAGAAAGCTTTTTTGAAAATCTTTGCCATAAAAAGGCAGCTTATTGTAGAATACATTGAGAGCTGATGATGACTGCTTCCAAGAAAATCTTTGATCCAAAATCCATTACAGGCTTCATTAGTGCCATCAGGTGTTCTAGACACTGTGTTTCAGGCATGGTGTAAATATATCTGTTAAAACAGTGAAGGAGCCAGATAGGATTTTAGACATATGGCAGATCAGGAGTAAAGATATGGATATGTTTATTGAAAAGAACACGTGGTAGGAGAGGAAGACAAGACTAGGGAAGGAGTCATGGTTAAGTCCTGAGAGAAGGCATTGAAATGGGACTTTTAGGAAACAGAACTGAAGTGTGATTAAGTAATTTTTTTGATCTTTTTGCTTCTACTGAACAGAAGACCCTACTCTATATTTTTGTCATAAGTAGAGCCAGTAGTAAATGTGATATAAAGTACTGATTTCTCAATATAGCAACAATCCTTCTTGAAAGTATACATATATCTTTGTCAACTCTTTAGGTCCACAAAGTTAAAAATGTTTTATTACACTACATAATTTCAATTTTAAATTACATAACACAACAAATAAGTGCTAATTAAAAAAAGTAATGGGAGTTATACTCCTTCAAGCCAGAGAAGGGAAAAAAATTATAGTATTTGATTGCGAAGCACGTATAGATATATTCATACATTCTGAAAAATCTTCAGTTGCCTCTAGCTGTTTATCCTTGTGAAGAAGAGGTCTGTATCAACAAGCTGTTATTTTTTCCACACTGGGCAAAATCTTTTTTTCATAATTGTTGATGGGTTAGAAAGCAAAACATGCCAGCATACAAGCTAGAAATATTGAAAAGCTTTACTTACAAAACACATTTTGCATCTGTACTACAGAAATTAGAATTTGAAATGGAAGATATGACAAAGAATTTTATGAGTGATATATCAGTGGAGGATGACATCTACAATTCTTGTTTCTAGATGGAGAAGTTAATATGGCCTTCCTTATACTGGTGGCAGAAAATTAACTAGATGTCTTCCAGCTTTTGTGTTTTTCTCCACAGGAATAATATGAATGGAAATTCCAACTGTGATACATCAATTCTGCTTTTTTTTTTTTTTTTTAAGCTGGTCTTATTGGTACTTTCTGGGTTGCTTGAAAGTGGTATTGAAATATGTGGTACCAACAGGCACTGCTGAACCCAGCCTTCAGCCTTTGTTTTGCCACTGCTCATCTTGAAATCATCTGTATTGTATCAGTTTATTTTAGTATCAGACTAACTAATATATGTAACTCCCAGAAAAGTAAAGAAGTGTGTATAGCTTCAGCTATAATCAGACAGTAGAAAATATTGTTCCTTTTCCATTTTATGTTGTCACTGTGATGGGTGTGGTATAAGCACCTGGAACTAGAATAGGATCAGTGTGAGTACTGAAAGAAAAACAGGCTACCTTTTCTGATACATAAAAAAATATCCTGGTATACCTTAGTGCCACTTTGGAAAATAAAATCAAAATATAATATATCTTTCTTAGATGGGTGGCATAATTTGTTTGCTCAGAAATATTATCATTCATCACAAAAAAACATATAAAGGAAAAAGTTAGACATACCACCAAAGAAAAATGTCATATCTGGGGAGACATAAGACATGATGAAACCAGAATCCATGTGTTTCTTTCCTTGATCTTCTATATCACACAACCTGATTAACATACAAATTCCAAGAAAAGTTCTATCACTTAACAATATTATGGAAAACAGGATTGCAGACATTCAGTAGTCATTGAGAAAGTAAAAATTATGAAAAACAAGCCTATTGAAAGGAATAAGAACACACATATTGCCTTTCACAATGAAAACAGCTATTTTATAATTAAGAGGGAATTTTTTTGTGATACAAAGGAAGTAAAATGGTGATTTAAATTCTTCCAATCAGGAACAACATAGTTGACTCTTCACACTTGTGTATCAGGTGCATATGCAGCATACATAAATTTTTGGTTTTGTTTTGACATTTGGGCCTACATCTTCTATAGTTTCAATTTAGTGAACTATTTTAAGTCCTGATAAGGAACTGAACGTGAGGGAAATAAATATGATGGCCTGAAGAGCTTATCTTCAGCATGCATGTCATCATTTTCCCACCACTTCACATGAGAAACATGTCCAATATTTCCACTCATTGTTTCACTCTTGAGAAGGCTCTTGAATGTCAGGTTGATTCATTAGCTTTTGTTTTTCTGTTTTTCTATTTAATGCTTCTCTAAGTCTTTCCTATTCTGGTCACCTCCCATTTCATTGCTTATCATGGAAGTTATTCTGAAAATATGTTGTTCTAAAATAATTTTCAACTGACATTTTAAAAGCTTGACCTAAATATGTCCAGTGGGATACTCAATACCTTTCAATATAGTTAATAAATATCAGCTGACAGATTCATACAATACCTCTTTGTGATTCAGGTGGGAATGAATAAGGTATCCACAGGATTATAAATTATAAAAGGAGAAAAATGGGAAACCAGTACAAATATGACCATGCTACAGATACACTTGTTTTCAATTTCCATCTCTCTTTGTAGTCTAGTGTACCTGAATAATCAACTCTTTTGAATTCTTCCTTTGATTACCTTCTTTGAAGTACTTTCCTCTGTAATTCAATTTATTTTTTGTTCTTTATTCCAGTTACAACATACCAATCAACTCTTCTAGAGGCAGCAGAAGTGTCAAGACCAACACTGACGTAAGTAAAAGCAGAAATGAACCTTTGGATTCACACAAAATACACATTCTACTCATATTTCTCTCTATTGTTAAGAGAGCTAGATATTCCTATCAAAAGCACTTACTATTCTTGTCATCGTATATGTAAACAAAGTTCAGACATACATTTCATAACAGGCATAGTATTGAGCTGAAGGCAATTTGAGAAGCAACAGCAGGTATATGTTTTCCCACGGTATCGAGGAATACAGAAAATACATTCTCTCATCAGGATTTTTCTCTAACATTTCTTGTTGATTTTCACTGCTGTCAGTATATCACTTATGGCCATGTTAAGCAGTGTGGTCTCAGAGAAGTTTTTTATGCACTTCATTTATGTTTGCCATGATTTTTATTTAAGGACATTCCTAAAAACATTTTTATAAACTGTGCAGGTCATTATTCATCTTTGTTATATGGATGGTTTGCTAGTTACTTGGCAGCCTGTATGTGATTTATTAGATGAGTGCTTTGATGTCTAGAGGACCAGTTTTTCAAACTTGTCTGAAGTGGAAGTGATCTTGAGGCTGTGATATATATTGATTTGATTATTGTTTTATAAATATTTTCTTGCTTAATAGAGAGAGAGCACAATGCCCCTCCTGCAGTGTAACTACTTGTGGGAAAGGATTCTTGCTAGTCATCAAACAGGACACATAAATCAGTATTATCGAATACAAAATCTATGGCTTGATTTTAAAAAAAATAGGCTCCAGGCTTTCCTTCCAAGGTGAATGTTTGGAGACCAAATGAATTTGTATTTATTCTAATTTTTTATATTATTTTTTAGGTTTCAAAATACTGATTTTTGCATATTTATATTGCTTTCTTCGTCTTATGCAACAGTAGATGAATTATATAAACAGAGTTTTGCTGATAAAAGGATAGTTATTTACAGGATAGACATATGTACTATTGTTGCTACAGGACATACTTTAAGTGAATTGAAGTATGGGGATCCCTTTGCTTATTTTTCTTCCTTCATTTCCATGTCTTTAAATAATCTTCATGCTGAAAAACAATGATAATAAGCCAATCACCATATGTTAATAAAAGATAATACCCTGTCTCATAGACCTAAATAATGGGGTTTGTTTGTTCTTTTTTTACTTCCTTTTCTGACCCATCTTTCTCTTTTTCCTTCTGTCCTAGGACATCTCACTTCCAAACTTTTGGAAACATGGATCCCATTCTGCAAGGACTTTACTTTGTCTTTCACGGAAAAACCATCTCACTGCTGAACCCTTTACAGCATTTAGTTTTTCTAAGATATTCTTTTAAATTACTTTTTTTTTTTTAATGGAAGCCTTTTATTTTTTTAATTTAGAGGTTGTGGTGTTTTGGTTTTTTGGGCTTTTTTTTTTTGGGAACATTGCTTTTGGTTGGGTTTTTTTGGGGTGGGGGGTTTGGTTGGTTGGTTTTGGTTTTGTGTTTGTTTTTGTTTAGTTTTTGCTTTTTCTCCCAGAGTCTTGGAATATTCTTTAGTAGGTGGTCTAAATAACATGTTAGAGTACCTAGTCTTGTACCATGCAGAAACATTAAAATTATTTAATTGAGGCACTGATTATACTTTCATTGCATTTAAATTTTCAACTAATTTTCTTTGCTTTGTTGTTTGCTTGGTACCTAAAACAAGAACTCTTTTGCTCAAAGGTAGTGTAAGCCACATTTTACTGCTTATTGTCTCAACCTTCAGAACAGAAATCTGCCTTGAAAATTTTGCAAAGCTCAATTTTCCAAACCAGGTCATAATCTTATGTAAATAATCAGGTTTGTGCTCACCCATCTCTTACATTGGCATTTCAAATTGTTGTATAATATTCTACAGAAATTCATAAAATTTTGGTACTTTTACTTTTCTTCCATTTTCTGTTTGTCTTTGTAAATACTTTTCCTAGTCATATCAACTTTTCTATCTCAACAAATAGATGCAACAAAATGTTTTGTACACTGCACTGTTGCAGATTTGTCCTCTGAAGATGAAATCCACTGTTTTATTTTTTTTAGAAAACTATCCCAGAAAACTCATTTATGAAATGAATAGTGAAAATGTATTGATACTTCCTGAAATCTAATCAAGTCTAGTCAAAGGACGGATCAATTTCTCATTTCATGTTTGTGCTTCTCTTGTTGGATCAGGAGGTGATCTCAGAGCATAGTGTCATCTTATCTTCATCTACTTTTGCTGGATTATCCAACATTGGGCTTTGCTTGGATATTGTGACAAATTCTTGTCCTAACTTCTCAGCAAGGGGTTTTCATGAACATGTAATTGCATAGATGACCTTCTTAAGTAATTTAGTAATAATCTGTGATTAGCTGTTTTTGTTAATTTTCTACTTAGCCTTCCATGAGTGTTTTTTCTCAGTTCTACAGAATAAGTTAATATCTTGGGGGTTTGTTTGTTTTTTCTTGAAATGTAGATGCTTTTAATATCAGAAAATGCAGTGTGTTGTTTGTTTCATTTTATTATACTTTTATGAATCTTGTATCTGAAGCATCAAAGTGTAGCATTAGTGCTCTGACAAGTATAGTTATAGTGTTAAAAGTGCTTCATTTTATAATTTTGAGTTTTAACCTTCTTTGTTGGATATCTTCCTACGCTGATAGCTCACATTGAGAGGTACACCAAGGATTTACAGCTTGTGGAAAGTGGCTACAGTTTCTGAAAAGTGAATGACTGTCAATATACAGCACACGGTAATGTACAAACTTTAGAAAAAAGAGAAAGGTGTGAAATAATTGAGATGAACCCAAGTTGTCATTTCTCCCACACCTGCAAGGCATTAGCAAGACTTAGAAGCACTTTGAGAAGGACACTGAAATTAACAAGAGACAGTTCTCCAAGGATTTTGAGGTTTTAATTCCGAAGTATTTGGAGCAGTGGTAGAAAATGACAGATAAGCTCCTTCAACTAAAGATGTCAGAGTTCTTTGAAGGGAAAAATTGGTAAGAATCATATGAAACAGTGCTTATGGCTTACATGGAAGTATTGTGTAGATCTATGGCTTACTAGGATGCAAAAAGAAGGGAAGTATAGTAATCTTTGTGGATTTCTTTGATTTTAGATGGGATTTTTTCAAATTTTCTGTTTTATGCTTAGGAATCCATTAAAGAACATTAGGTTATTCAGAAGTTTTGTTTTCTTTTGGTTTGGTTTTTTTTGTTGTGGATTTTTTTTATTTAGAGTGCTGGTAAAGGATCATAATCACCATCTTATTGCTCTTTACAGCTACCTGAAAGGAGACTGTAGTGAGGTGGAGGTCCATCTGTTCTCTCAAGTAACAAGGTACAGGAAAAGGGGAAAAGGCCTCAAGGTAAAACAAGGGAGATTTAGATTGGATATAAAAAAAAAAAATTCTTCACCAGAACTGTAATCAAACATTGGAACAATTTTCCAGGGAAGGGGTTGAGTTGCCATCCCTGGAGGTAATTAAAAGATGTATAGATGTGGTGCTTAGAAGCATGGTTTAGTAGTGAACATGGAAGTGCTGGATAACAGTTCAACTCAATAATGTAGAATTCTTTTCCAGCCTAAATGATTGCATGATTTTTTATATAAGAGCTTGTTTCTTTAACCAACTTGTATCTGAAATTCAGTATCAGATTTGTTATTGTGGAGAGGTTAAACACATGACAGAGAACTTTCTTAGGGTCTTACATACAACACAGGAGGACCCCCTCAAACAAAACACTTTCACTGCTTTTCCTCATCCCCTCACAAAGGAGCATCCAAATCCTCTTCCCAATGAGCTAACAACATGCCAGTGTGTAGCATCATGAAGAGTATGGATTTTGGATTTACCTACCACTACTGTGACAGCACTGTAAAAAAATATATAATTTCATAGAGCAACTCTATTGCCACTTTGCTGCAATGCCTTTTATATCCTGTGTATACTTTGCCTACATTGATTGCTCAGCTGGGACTGAACCCTTTTCCTTGGGAGGATGGCTGTCTAGGGACAACTATAGCATTAAGGTTTTCAGAGGAGTTTCTAGATGCAAAAGAGCACACAAAGTTCAACTGAATAATGCTCCTCCAGAGGACTCCAAAATAAAGTACTCTTAGACTAAAGTTGGAACAGAATCATTTAAGGAAACTGAGCCCACAGACTCATTTTACATGCCAGGAAGAGAGAAAGCCACATAGTTCAGAGTCCCCCATTGAATGAGGACATGGTGGAATAAGCATTTCTGAAAAAATTAGAGGGCATTATACAGAGTGCTTTGTTTTGCTGCATGGCTTTGAAGGCAATTAAGGGTGCAGTATGGAGATAGGGAAGGGTGCCAAGTCTGTTAGAGTACTGTTGGAAGAAACTAGGACTGAGCCAATTTTACCCAGCCCTGACTTAATCATGTATGTTTTACACGTGTCCTAAAAGGATGAAAATAAAAAGAAAGGTTTTTTTTTCTCTTACCCCAAATTCAGCTTTTCTTAGACAGAGAAGCACTTCTTGCATGCCAATGTATTTACAGACATAATACTGTTTCAGACAGTCAGGAATTAGAGCTTAAGTGTGACATAAGAAAAAGCTATTACAAAAGTACAGGGGCTGGGAACTGCTTTTTGAATAAAGCCAGATTTAATTATATGCTTGTGCACATTGTAAAAGCAGAGTCTTGATGTGTAGGTCAAAGAACAGCACTTAAATGTTGGGACACATCTCTGAATTAAAACCACCTCACTTTTCTCCGTATCCATTGTGGCTCTGTTTTCCTCATGATAACTCTAATGTTTCAGGTATTTGGATTGAACCATCTGGGAATACAGAGCATGTGTGAATGCACATAAAAGCAGTCTCTAAAATAAAGGTTACTGCTTTTCCAAATATTTTCTATTTTTTTGTCAAATGTAACATGGTATTTCCAGGTAAAGAATACTTAGAATTTATGTGGAAAGTGAAGGAAGAAATGGAAGGGGAGTTAAATATGTTGTATATCAGCTCCTTAAAGAGGTAAAAACTTTTTTCAGTTATCCTGCTCCCTAAGGCAGCTTTGAGTTTTTAGCAAAAAAGTCTTGTGGCTGATGTAAATAGGCATGCCTTTCTTGACTTCCATATTTTTCCCCAGTTATATTCGTCTTCTTTTTATTTCATTTCTTATTATTTTTAAGTGTTATTAGCCCTATACAGGAAATAAAATATTTCCTCAAGAAAAGAATAAGACATGATGAACAGTATTTCACATTTTAACTACCTTACATTATTGTCTTGTGTGATAGTCTTGGGGACAAGCCATCTGTGCTTTACAATTATTCTGGCAACATTAATAAAATGTTCACATAGTGTTCTTGCTTACTGAATACACAAAACAATTATTGCTAGTTCGTTCTTTTGTTTAAAACATTCCTCAATATACTCTCCAGTTGCAACCACAAAGTCAGCCTTTGTTATATGGGGTTATATGTAAGATTATCATTATTTCTACATACACTTTACTTGGAATGGAAGATTTCTATTGTAGCTGTGTATAATGGTTACCAAATTTTGGCTTTCCTAATAGCCTTATGTATTTTCATTAGAGAATAAGTCTGCAGCCTTTAAATTGCATTGACTAACTTTAAACTAAGGAATTCTGACAAGACTGTTAGTGGAATAAAGAAGGATGAGGTGTGAAAACAGGAGGCAGGAGCTGATTGAAATATTTATAGAAGATTTAAGCTTTATTCTCTCTATATTCCTTCTTTTCTGTTTCTACAAGTAGAAACATTATTCCATTAATATTGTCCAATGAATAAACACAGTTAAGTAATGGCATCTACTAAGATGAGAGTATAAGCTCCCATCCTATTTTACTATTCTACTCCTATTCTTGAGGTTTGCTAGTAATCTGGCCAAGATGTGTAGAGATTTCTTGTCATTAATAACTTTTTTAATGTGAAGACCCAGTTAATAAAATGTTTGGGAATATAAAATACCCGTGGAAAGGCTGGAAAATAAACTTTTCAAGCAAAGCCAATACTTTGAGTAAATTCAATGATGAGCATTGGACATGCTCAAGAGTCTTCTTTGTAAACAAGCAAATTGTTAATAATATTGATTGTTGAGAAGGTAGCATTTTCCACAGCATGAATTGGGGTAAAAGAAATAGGTCTCCAGTGCTTAGTGTTTTAAGCATCTATGAAAGCCTCTCTTTAATCACATGGAAACCGGAACAGGTCTAAGGGTATGTAATATATGATGCAATGTCAGGCTGCACACAGGGCTAGCGCTCTGGCTGGAACCAGACCAATGTCAAATCAGGAGCCCAGGGTGCTCTTTGTGGGGTATATTAGAAGTAAATAGGAATAGGATTTGATTTTAATGTTCCAGAAAGATATTTTAGGACAGCACAAATTGTCCTTTGGGAGTGACCTCTGTCTCCAGCTCCTACACAGAAAGACTAAAAAAAAAAAAGAAAAGTCAACAGTTCAGCCTACACAAGAGGATACTAGGTTTGATAAAATTACCTTATTTTAATGTGTGTTACAAAAATTTCAAATTAATTTGGTGCAAAGTATTTATAGACCTCCATGTACAGCTTAAACTCAATCTCAGGATCTGGGATGAGATTTTACATGTACATGATTTATCTAAGAAGAGTGTGATTGAAAGTCAGTAGGATGTGTAAGTCTAAATTACTTAGATGCAGTTTTAGAGTCCAGTTTTTATTTGTGCAATCCATACGTACTATTCAGAATTCTAGACTAGTGTGTGGGGGGGGAGAGTAACAACTTTATTCTGCTAATCAGGGAGGCAAGGAGCATTTAATATTTTTAAGTTAATTCAAACCTAAGATACATTTTTTTTACACCTTAGCAAGCACTCATGAATATTTCTCAGAGAACTTTGATTTATGTGAATGCTTCACAATGAATGTAAAATATGGTTTGTTATTATTTCCAGATCACAGAATATTCTGAGATGGAAGGGACCAAGAAGGATCAAGTCCAGCTCTTAAGTGAATGGCCTAGGCATGGATTGAACCCAAGTCTTTGATATTAGCACCATGCTCTAACCAACTGAGCTAATCTCATGGTCTTTAGTCAGATGTTTGTCTAGTTAGAAAATGCAGTTGCTGAAGGGAATCTCAAAGGCTCATTATGGTATTTTTAGTTACTTCTGAATATATAAATCACCAAAATGTAAGGACAAAAAATCTTACACTGAAACAGTTTTCTCTGTTGTGTAACCAGCAACACTTCTTCGATAGCTGAGTGGTCTTCTGAAATACAGCTGTTTTGTGAAATAAAACATAGAAGTTATGAGTCTTTTACTTTGCTGGTCCTATTGACTTTGTTTCCTCTGTTGAATCTCTTTAGCTGACCTAAAGAGCAGTGTTGGGGGTTACAAATCAGGGAAATAAATGATTGTTGCTTTAGAAAAGTGTCATGAGAAAACTAGTGGAAAAGGAATGCTTTGTAATCTATCTGATTTTGTTGGATGTGTGAAATCCTTGGGGCATATTTTCCTAGACAGGTCTGGACAGAATATTTTTTTTTTAAATTTATATTTAAATTTGTATTTGCTATATTTATATGTCTGAGGGGTTTTGGTACCTTTATATATATTTGTGCCCTGCTCATAAAAGGAAAAGTAAGATTCTGTATTTGAAGGTGTTAAATTTTTTCACTAAAAATTGTTTATTTCTCCTAAAATTACAGAAATGCATCTTTGGATACACTATTAATTATAAGTATACATTAATGTTAACAAATGTATCTTAGCTATTTGTATTCACATAAAAATATATATTTAATCTTTGTCTATTTTCTGTTCAATGGATTTTTTCACTGTGGTCTCTGCAAAATTTCTGCTCTGAAAGTGAGAAAGCAAGTAGTTAGGTCCCATTTTCATGTGGACCAATTTTAGCAGTGGGCTTAGCTTAAATTTGCTGTATCATCTGTATAATGTTGCTTTTGTGGCATTATAAACTTCTCATGTGTACAGCCAGAAGACATAAAATGGCCCAGTGGCATATGTTGTGTTCTTGCATCTGCCTAATTTTCGACTTGAAATACCACACAGCAATGTTTGTGATAAACTACGCTCAACAAGGTCAAAGCAGGTGCCTGCTGGGATGAGTAATCATCTTTATTCCATCATCTTATATCAACAGGTATCATGGAGACAAAGTAATAGCTTTTATGAGAGGAGCTTCATATGTACCTCTGAAAAGTTATGAGGCACAAGACAGAATCAACTAAGAGATAATGACTGTAGATTTGCTACAGAGTGCCCCGCAGTTCAATTTACATTGCATCCTGAAGGGTACTGTGTAGGAAGGACAGATTTTTCAAAACAAATAGGCTTGAAAGTACTATCTAATCACTAATGCTCAAACTGTGTGTGCTGCTTTTAGAGTTCCCTCTCTGTAGAGAGTGTTTTGTTTTGGGTTTTTATATGCAGTTTTACCTCTCTTTTTACTCTCTGTTTTTTAAATAGCAAATATATGCATTCCCTAATATATATTTCAACACTTGTGCAGCCCTAATTGTCACATGAAAAGTGAAGTGGTTTTACATTACCTATAATGAATATATTGTACCTTTGTATTATCTCTAATAGCTAGAGAATTACTGTATTAGTGACATAGTGGAAGCTAATGTCAAATAAGTGGGTAAAGGTAATACTTTGGGAGATAAGTGATAAGAGCTGGAAAGTACATAAATACATCTTTGCCTAAAACAGCATGGAGTAAAATCAAGGAAAAAAAAATCTGGATATGCAACTCTCCCTGTACCCATAAGAATTCCTGTGAAATCCTGAAGTACATTTCCTCTGCATCCCCTAATGTGTCTCACAGCCCTAGGCACTGGCCCCCCTCAAAACAAAAAGTGTTCCTGCAATGGCTCACTTTGGTGTGTTTCACAACTGGGCTCTAAGACAGGCTGTTCTGAGACAGATATGGGAGGGCCTGGACAGGGTAGCTCTTGCTCCAAGTCCTTAATTTCTTTTGCTGAATGACTTCGTGCCCCTGTGCATCTCTGTGTTTGTGGGGATGAGCCTTTGATGGATAGATGGCTCCTGTGATGGGCTTGGGAGGAAGGTGAAGATTTGCTTGGACTTTCTCACCCCAGATGCTATCTCTGCATTCTCCTTTGAGGGATGCAGATAAGCCTTTGTCAAAAAAACCTAGAAAAGAGTAGATTATGCAGCCTCATTGACCAGTGGCCACTTGTCCAGGCTTGTCTGGTGCCTGTTGAGATGGTGGGAAGTTCATTCATGCTTTTATTTTTAAAATATTGGTCTTAAATATTGAGTATATTAATAAATACTTGTTTTGTACTATATAGGTTCCATATAGTTCTGTCAAAGATGCCCAAGCAAAAGTGACCAACTAGGACTGAGTTGCACTCCAGGTTTTTTATGCAAATTATCTTGTCCTGAAAAAAAAATATAAAAAGAAAGCTTTTCTGCCATGTGTGCCTCAAGCATGCAGATTTATTTCTCTTTTCCAGTCTTTAGGTCTACCTGAAATTATGTTTTTATAGATATCAGCCTTTTTCAACCAGAGATTTGGTCAAAGAAAAGACAAACTTTGACTTTCAGAGTTTCCTTCGCCTGGGTGACAGGCAACTCGGTAGTGGGAGGACACCATGTGTGACATAAGACAATATCCTTGGACAAGCCTCAACACTCCAAACTCTATTTTCAGTCACCATTGTGTCATTACATGTGATTAATACTGAAAGATGCCTGAGGTAAAAAAAAGGAGGTTCTATTCTTTCCCAGAAGAGTGAAATTGGTTGCATACTTTAGTTTCAGAAGCATCTGGGAAATTTTTTTAATGAAGAGAAAAAGCACTAATTGTGAGATGTAAACAAACTTGTCTTGAAAGGCAAGCAGCAATTGTGAGAAAAAGCTGCAATATTGTTGCAAAATTCCCTTACTCTCACAGCATTTCTCGAGATTTACAGAGAATAAAACCTTCATAATAAAAAAATTCTGTCTTGGTTTCCATGCATCAACTGTTTTTAAGTAATCTTTGGTTTTTAATATATTATTTACCTGTAGCAAAATATTCTAGTCTGGTGAAGGTAGACTGCAGAGATTTTATGTGACTATCTTAAAAATAGAAGCATCACAAAATAATGCTTAAAAAAAGAGTACATAAAAATTAGCAGAGTCCATGCAAGTCCATGCAGAATCTAGCACTATTTTTCTTTTTCTAAAATGTTTTGAGTAAATTCTTATGATGTATTTAAAAAAGTGTAATTACATAAGAAAAAATTTATGTAAACCACGTCTAGTATAAAAGACTTCAGGGACCCATCTACTGTGCTAAATTCCATACTTTAAAAAATGTGATTAACCCCAGATTTCCTCTTATCCCAAGTGAATTGTATAATGGGCCTCTTTATTTCTACAGCAAGAAATAAGTTTTCTTATCCTTTTCTAAATGATTGGCCAGAAAAAAATTTAGCCAGACCAGAAAATAGTACATTTTCTGGAACATTTCCTCCATCCTGGGAGACAGAGAGGGAAAATGACAGGCCAAGTGAAGTCCCAATTCACCCAAGAGGAAACTTGAATAGCTACAGAAACCAGAAGTTTTGGCAACAAGTCTCTGCCTACATTATGGTCCCAAGATAAGACAAGGGGATAACCTGGGACTGTGGCAAGAGAAGCCAAATGGGAATTTTTCTGGAAGGCCAGAAAATTTAAGGTGTTTTAACACTATTCCTTAAATCTGAAGAAAATTGAAGCTATTTAGACACCCATTGCTCTAATTTCAGTTAAAAAATAACTCTAGACTCAAAGTCTGAAGTTTGATTAATTGTAAACTTTGAAATTTGATCTATGTGAAGGAGCAGACATATGCAAAACTAGCCAGATCTCTTACCATTTTATCAAATACAGTCTGTAAATGTCATAAATTATACAGAATGCTTCCCTTTGCCCTAACTGGAATTTTTAATGGTTACCCTGCATCCAAGCTGTTGATGCAACTTATGTCTGATTACACAATATGTCAAATTACACATAACACTTTCAATTTAAACCCACATTGCAAGTGTGCTATTTTTACAGGAGTGTCTGACACAGTGTTTGTGATTAAACAAGCAGTTTATCACAGGCAAAGCACAAAGGAAAATAAAGAAAGTATAATAAACAAGAAAATTATATTTTACTCCCTCACAAGTTATTGCAAATTATTATAAAATAGATATAACCTTTCAACAACATATCAAGTGTCTGATTTACATATAAAAGTCTATATTCAGTAACAAGTTCCCATAGAAAATCACAGAGGAAGCTTCTTAGTATCATTTGAAAATTTAAAAAATCCCTCATTTCTCTTTAAGTCTGTTTTTGAACCATATTGGCATAACTGTCTTAAATTTTGCCAGATTTCACATAGACAAATTTTTTTTCCAAGGGTAAATAATCAAACACTTAAAGTACTTTTGTATTTTAATTCCATATTGTCACTAGCACAGGTACATGAAAAATCAGGAAGTTTCTCCATACATCCCAGGTGAAATAAGTGAGTCAAGCCTCAGCTGGCTGCAAGAATTGCTGTTGCAGTTTTCCAGCTGTGGGGAGCTCACTGCATATTCAGCAACTACATATGACATTATTCTTCTTAGGGCAAATAATTAAAATGCTCAGGTTTCATATGTTTCCAGTCCACAATTTATTACATTTCACAGGGGAAAATGCATCTCAAGATTCCAAAATGTCTTTAACAACCAATATATGAATAAAAAAAGTAATACACTACAAATAGTTGTTTTTACATGCCAAAAAAAAATCCCTTGCCATCTGAATAATTTATTCAAGTTTATTTAAAATAATACATGGGATTTATCTGTAAAAGAAAATTCAGTGAACATGCAACATTTGAACAGGAATGCAAAACAGCAGTCATCTTTATAATGCCTGTGAGACAGGCACTCTTTTATATTTAAAAAAGGAGAATGTAGCCGGCAGAATGACACAATCTCTTGCAAGCTGAAAGTCTGCACATTGACTGATGCACCCCTCCCTCTTTATAAAATAACATGATAATAGAAAATTATTATTTTTATTATAGTAATTGTCCCATATATGTCATATATATGTGGAATGTGTGAGTTCATGTAGTATGCAGACCATCCAAATAAACAGGAAATGCAATGAAATAACAAGCATGGTGTAACAATTTAAGACAACATACCTGATATCCAGACAGATGAGCCATTACAGATAATGCCCAAGTAGTGGCAGAAAAAAGCTATATCAGGTTGTGCCTCTGTAACTTTAAAGAATCTTTTCCACAATGTGGACTCACTTTGGGAGTGTAAAAGCTCCATTTCCATTTCCTCTGTTGTTGTAAATATGAATTGACTTTAATGGATGAAATTTTTCTGGGAGAAAGTCAGGAACTGTTGAAATAATTTTTGTTCAGAAGAGTTGCCAGCTACCCACCTTTCTTCCCTGTGAGAGGAACCACTTCAGCTTTTCAAGTACAATTTTGATAGACAGTACCCCAGTAACCCTGGTTATAGACTGACAGCAGCAGTGATAAAAACAGTAAAAGTGAAGATAATATCAGTGATCATATGTCCCTTTGCTACAGCTTTGACTGATACTCCAGAAGTTGCAAGGCCTAAGGGATAAATGCACAATGGAGCTTGTCATGTTTTCTTTACTTTTATTATCTCTTGCCATTTCATATGCATTTTGCATACAGGATACATGAATACATATAGACAGCATATTTTGTGCTTTACACCTAGAAGTGCATTAGAGAAGAAAAGATCCTAACAAAATAAACAGACTTAAAAACCCTCTTCAGTTCACAGCTTTATATCACTGCTGACATAGCATTTTTGAAAGCATCAGTTACTGCTGGAAAGGATTGTATTGAAATCAAGCAGGACTTTCAAGATTCTTGATGTTTTCCTTTCCCTGTTGTCTTCCTAATAAACACTTTTGTATTTCGATTGGGTTTTGATTAGCAATTTCATGTTCAGTCTCTAGGTTAGCATTGTATTCGAATGATGGAAGTGTTTATGTTATGTTAGAGAAGACTCCGAGTGGGAAGACCAAAAATACCATGAGAAATGAATGAAAGAGTTTGTGCTATCCATATTTTTCAGAAAAATATGACCACTTGTAGTTGCAGTTCCTCAAATCCACACAGGAGAATGAAAAAATACCTGGACATAGGCACAGAATCAGGCAAGACATGGTCACCTGAACGAACATTCACTGAATCTGTAGTTTTAGCTTACCTGCCATCTTACTAATCGCTTCAGTCATTTATTTTCCTCACAGCCTCTTCATACCTGCTTAATTCCATTTTATACTCTCTTCCTGCCCTGCAACTCCGTTTACTTCCTTTTTTTTTCCCTGTGACCATTGACTCTGAAGCAAATAATCAAAGAAAGAGGTATGAAAAAGATAGTAGAATAATGTTTATTGTCACCCTGTGGGTTCTCTCTACGTGTCAACTCCCATTTCCTTTCTCTACCCCTTGAAGGTTGATAAAGGAGCACCTACTGATCCTTTGTATACTGCCCAGTACCATGGAGGCTTGTTTTAAACTGGCTCTTAATTATTGTTATAATAATGCTATAATAAGAATTACTCAAAGTAAATACAATTTACATGAATTGAGTATCTTAAAAAGGCAGCAATAAGATCTATGTCTTATTCCAGTCTTCAAGTTCTGAACTGGAATATTGAGATATTATATTTCCTTTTTTTTCACTAATTAGAAGGGAACTAAAGGACTTATAAATTAGGTTCACCAATTCTTTTAGGCAAATTTTAACCCACTCCTGAAAAGTAATCAAGAGAAATAAGAAAGACCCAGCTATCTTCTGACAACAACCTTCTAGCATGCGATATTAGAAGATGAACTTTTCAGCACTTGCACAACCAGATAGCTTCCCAGAGTACCTGTCAGCTAAGGTTAGTCCTACTGCCTGTGACCTTTCACAAGCATATCTGCTTCACTTAGTCATGGAATAGAAGGCTGACTTTTCTGCAGTTCTGTGACAAACTCTGTCCTTTTTAAAGTGGTTAACAAGTATACTTGGAAATCAAATGTAGGCACAGAAATGCCTTCCTAGTGTTGAGTAAAACCCAACTCCTTGAATACAGAGAGGGAAGGTTAGCTGCTGTTAGCGTGGAAAACACATAATCACTGAATGATTATAAGCAGGTGCTTTATTGAAGAGCCTGGAAGCCAGGGGTAAAGACAAACCCTAATATGACTTCAACATGGAGTCGAAGTGGACACATTTTTATACCCTTTCCTTACATAACTGATGTATAATCATATGTTAATCATCAACTTGATATTGTTCTATTGTTTTCTCCCAAGCATGACTTTAAGCCCCGTTTTCCCACAATATTTCTGATTTATTACACAGGTGCAAGTTCACATGATTTAAGTAAGACAATTCCCAATATTTTCCCCCCCCCCATCGTATTCTATGTCATCATGTACTTGTACAGGTGCAGCAGGTGCAGGTTCACATGATTTAACGATTGCAGTACATACAATGCCCACTCCCGTTCCCAAGGCCTACTTTGGCTATCACGATTTTAGAAACATTTTAACCCTATACTCTCACTCTCATGTGCCTTCATCAAAGTGGGGCTGCAGGAAAGCCTCAGGACCTACCAAGGTGCTGTGGACCAGAGACTGAAGTAAGAGATCAGGCTGACACAGATTGGTTTTGTGTGAACTGGAGTTGTTACAAAGGGGTACAAGTGGTGACTCTCACTACAGCTCTGCTGCAAAAAGCCAATGCTTTCATGAAGAAGCAGAAAGCTTACTCCAAACATTTCTAAAAGTGTCAACCACTAAGTCTTAGTGATTACGACTGCATAGCTGAAAAATTTAGTGAGAGAAGATGCAAAGGGAGACATACATCTTTTGGCATTAGTCCTCCCAAAAAGAAAAATAACCTCTGTAGTGTCAAAGGAAAAAAAGTCTTTTGACTTTGATGCCTGTGATATCCACTTTTTGGTATGATCTTATTGCTTACATGTCCTATGATGCAACACTGTTTTTTCCCATACAGAAATGAAACTAAGATTGTGAAGTTAAAGAATATGAATGACTCAAGACAAACAATTTTCTCATTAAGGGAAACCAGGAAAGTGGAAGCTGTCATGAGACAGAGTTCAAATTTGAACCTAGGATTACAGCTCTGCATAGTGCTTCTTCACCACATTCTAGAAGATTGTCACACATTTTTATTCTCAAGTTGCAGTTTTCTCCCTTTCCAGTAACTGTTGCAAAAGAAGTGTTTTTGGGGAAATGCTGTACACAGATGTTCAGAAATGGAGATAATCAGCCAATTGATAAATTTTTAACCAAAAAAAAACACCAACTACTCTAAATTATTGAGCTGATCTGAAGCTCAAGATCTTTGGTTTTTTTTTGGTCAAAATACTGAGATAGCAGGCAGTGGTTTGCAGATCCTAAGCTTTCTTAACAAAATAGAATAAGGAACAGATCTCTTAGCCTTCGCAAAAAACTATATTTAACTTCTTGCTTTTTGCTGTCTTGCAGTAGAAGGAAGTTTTTGGCGTCTTCCAGAATCTTTGAGTTAAAACATTTGTTCCTATAAATAGCATTTTACTGAAAATGTGGGAGACAAAGCATTTTGCTGGGATTCATGGACTACACTCCAGGGTAGTAATAAAGTCAGATCTGAAGGCTATCTTGAGTGGTTTGTTCTCATGAGGAATTTTTAAAGCTGCTTATAAAAAAAAGATAATTTTCACCAAAACAAAAACCCAAGGAAAACAAAAGCAGTGACAGCACTGCTAGCTCAGTAATTTCTGCTTCCTTCATTACAATGTTTTCTCTCAGGCTCTGGAGAACTCTTGTTTGACTCATGAGGCTTTGAGAGTCTCTCCATCACATCCTCTAGTAAAAGATGAGGAAAAATAGCCTTCTGCATTCTCTTGTATTTAATAATATAGTATGACCTTTTTTTGGAGAAGAACGTGAGAACTGAAACAACGAAGAAGGTATATGCACAGGCAAATGGAGTAAAAAAAAGAAAGCTGAACAAATTTCACCACTCCATTCATATCTCATATCTTACATTTCTCCAAGAAAAAGGTCAATTGGTTGCATGGCTCTAACAATTGCCTAACACCTTAATAAACATAAAAAGAATTGTTTCAATATGCCAGAGGGTAAGAACCAGTCACACAGGCACAAATATGTAGTAGAAAACTCAGCAGAAATTATCCATTTAGTGACTTAAAAGAACACATCCTAAGGTAATGGAAACTGGCAACAAAGATGGACTGCTTTCCCAGGAGGAAAACTATTATCATAGGCTAAACAGCTGTTTAAAAGAAAAAGTTGCTTCAAACAAAGAAAAAAACAGATGTTTAACTAATTTTTGACATTTTTCAGAAGTTAAAAAAAGGACAAAACCACCAAATGTACGAAAATAAGTTTCCTTTAAACACCCAGAGAGTTTTATAGTCTAAGCTGAAAACCAAACAAAAAACCAATTTCTAATACAACATACTGCCTTTGAAAACCCTAGGTATCCTAAAACTCTGTCCTTAGGCATCTGTAGAAAAGCTTTCTACATCTCAAGAATCCTCACGCTGCTTCTGGGTATAGCTAACTAAGAGCTGCTGCAGTAGAGGATTTCATTTATCCACAGCTTGTTATGTGCTGCTAGGACATTACAGGCATTTCCCCCAGGCTCAGTCACAGAGGGGAAGTCCCTGTTCCAGACAAGTGAAGAAATTGATGAAAAGAAAACATCCCACAGATAATTTTCAATTTCTGTAATACCTTCTTTCTACATGAGGAGTGCTGATTATACTCCCAAAATTCAAGTGATCTGTGTCTGTGCTGTAGCAATTATTAGCTCCTTATACAAAGCAAAATTTGACTTTAGGAGGTACAGGTTTTTGGGGGTTAGCCATGAGTGTAGCAATCAGAATCCTGAAGTTGAGAACACAAATTCAGCCAAGTATATGAAGTTCCCACGCAACAAATATCTTAGATGCACAAACTGAAATGTATAATACTCACCGTCCAAAAATGATTTTCTAAGCATGTCCTGATTTGAAGGAAATAGGCATGGTTTTATTTGTTTACTCCACTTCAGATACTACTTAACATCACTACCTAAACTCTTTGAAATCATGATTTTACATATAACCATGTATTGAAGACAGATCCTGGTTTTGATTAGATTTATGGTGCTACCAGATCATAAATAAAAGGCAAAGTAACTTAAGAAACCAGTAGCAATACTACTCATATTGTAAGAGGAATATATTTTGATAGTGTATACAATAGCATAAAGAAATTCAACCAGATAAACAAATTTATCAGATACCCAAGAAAATTTATCCAAGAATTAAGTTTTACACCTAAAAAATCCTGGTGTGTGAAAAGACTTTTGCTGGGAGATGGACAAAGCCCTCTGAAGCTCCTTTTTTGTCTTTTACAAGCTTTCATGTGATTGGGTTTCTTTGGGTTTCTTTGCTTTTCATGTAACTTACCCTCTGAAATGCACATTTAAAAGTTGGCGCTTTCTGCCAGGTGCTAAGCAAGACTTCTTTTGGGACCTGAAAACTTTCTGAAAAAACTGTTGCTTTAGTAATATATGTGAAAATATCCATTCTGGTTAGCAGAGCTAAAAATTTTATTGAAAGATATTATTTTCTGACAGCTAAAAATTAGCTTAGAGATTTTTATTTGTCTTAAAAATAACAGTGCAGTTCTAGAAGCAATAGTTTCACCACTAAATTTGGTCCAACCCTCTGTTCTTCTATGAAATCTTATTACAGAAATAAGGCTGAAAGGAAGTTTCAGAGATCGTCCAGTTATCTATTCTTTCGCCGTGTTTTGTGGATCATAGTGCTCATAACCATTTGTCTAGGCTGTACTTTAAACCTTGCAGTAAAAAGTTTCCCTAAGCACCCTATGCAATCTATTTTAGAGCTCAAAGGTTCTTACTGACAGACAGAAAGCATCCAACAGTCAGTTTATAACCAATTATTGTGCTAATATTGTCCTTTAGTCAAACAGGTTTTCCCTTATTTTCCTTCCAGTATAGCTATAGAAAGTAATTCTCTTTCCTTCTGGCCTTCATTTTGCTATGATAAATAACTCAATTTATGTGTTCCCAGAAAAATACCTCTTTATTCCCTAAGATTGCCATTAATGTCTATTGTCTTGTCCAGTCTAATCATTGCTGCAAATATGGGATTCAAGCAATACTCAGTCTTCTGCCTAGGTAAGGTCATCCTAGAGCTGATTTTCTGATTAAGTTGTAAAATAGCATCTGAATTTTTAGCTGCCAAAACAGAGTTTTCGGACTACAGCACCACAGAAAAAACAGCTCACAAATGTACCAGTAACACTAGTGAAGACCTTTCCAGCTAAAAGTAGGACATCATTAGTTGACTAAAAGCAAAATATCTCAAGGAGGCATGTCATTTGAACAAAATCATTTTCAACGAAAATAGTAGGGAAAAGGGAGGTTGAATTCCCATTAAGTAAACATACTGGTTATGATAATGGATTTTTTTTTCCTCCCAGCTCCAAAGTGGAAAGAATTCTGGAGAAAATTTAAAATTAGATTCTTACAGAGGTCTGTGTATTGGCCATTAAATGCAGCATCTTGTTTTTGAAAGGTGACTTTTATAATGCCTAGGGTATTTTCATTTAAGAGCACACTGCTCTCATTGTACTGAACAGACAAGCCACAATAATCACTTAAGTTCGGTTCCCTACACATTTGCTCCTTTTCTCAATCCTTTTCTCATTTTCTGCCTTCCTTCTTTTCCCTCCTACTTCTCCTCCCTTGAATAAGGTGTTAAAAGACTGTGACCAAGAGCTGTTGTTGAGCCAACCTAGTGGAACAAATCTGCTGAATATAGCTGAATATAGTATTATACAAATGGAATTTAACAGTGACTCACAGTAATAATAATTAGGTGGGAGAGCAAGCAGGTTTTGAAGACCCATTATCCATTTATGCCAAAAGATGTGGTCAACTCACTATTTGTCTGTCAAGAGCCTTGATATCTCAGTAAAAAGGTGAAATATTAATGTGCCTTCATCTTACTCCTGAATATTCTGCAGCAGAATCAGTTTTCTAATGACATGTGGGTAGAGATGCGAGACCTGTTAAAGAAAAGAATGCAAGTGCATGAAAAAACATTTTGCTGAGTACAAAAAACCCACCGAGTTTTCTACAGCAGCTCAGCTATCTCTGTGCTTCAAAGTTATGGCTGAAATTTCCCCTGAAGCCTACAATACTGCAGGGAAATGAAGAGTCAAAAAAAGACCTGTACTGCAGGCTATGCAGTTCTGTGGCCACTGAGTAGCTCTAGTGATCAAAACTTTGAAGCATGCATAGATCTTCTGAAAACCTCATGGATTTCTAAAAGGAGCTTTCTAAAGAGGTTCTCCAAAGCTTCTGTGAAGGCAACGTGTGTCAGTATAGCTTGCTTGGAGGAACAGAAGTTGTGTAAAATTGCGAGCTGCCTTTTGAGGTCAGCAATATTTTTTCCAAGACATTTCCACTTTCTAGTGTTTTGGAGTTTTGTTTTGCTTTGTTTTTCCCTAGCCGCTCTCTATTTCCTTACACAAAAAAAAAATCATGTCTGGCATCCCACAGGTTAATTGTGGAATCTATTTTCTGATTATTCCTACTGCTTTGTGATTTTATGTTAATGGTTTCCAGGCAAAGATTTGAAATAAAAGAGAATCAAGTTTGGTGCTAATTATAGCTAAAGGAATACTCACAGAGTTTCTAAATGCTTTGAGTACTTGTAGAGCTGAGGAATTCAAACAGTAACATCTAGTGCTTGGAAGGTATAACTCCTAACTGAAATGCTGGAGGAAATTATGTGGAGACTTTTTAATTTTGTTTTTTTAATCTTGGATTTATTTATGTGTCTTCTTGCTCAGTTTTGTTATCTAAAGACATGCTGATGTTTTTGAATATAAGGTACTATTTAATGCAAAGTTTTCAGAGAGTCATTAGAGTCCTTATAAGTGAAGATTTCACCCTAATCTGCCCAGAGTAATTTTCTTAATAAAAATGTAAACTTTGTGCTCTGGATTTAAGTATAAAAATAATGTAATACCTATACGCACGTATTCTTCCCTAAACATCTTTTCAAAAGCCCTATTATTGCTATTATAACATGAGAAGCCAAGTTACCATTCCATGAAGTGGAAATACCCTGTGTTATCCTCTCCTGCATTTCTGTGCCTCATGCTATGCTTTCATTTATTTTTTTGAAGAATACCAGTCTGAACCAGAATCAAGGATATATCTGAGCCAGTGCAAAAACCTGGTTAAGTGCAGCATACATGAAAATGCAGCAATACACCTGATTTGTCAGCCAGCAGCGTTTGAAAGATCAGAAAGTTCTACTAAGTACTCATTCTATGATGACAGCAAACCTTTGACCTTGGGTACAAGGTCATATCTGAATAATTTGGTTATGTATGCAGCTATCCAGCTGAGCTGAGTTTTAGAATTACTGACCTTATTTTGAATGGTCTGTAGTTTCCTTCTGCTTTCCTTTGCTTTTTTAGCACTGCTAACACTGTGTTTCAGAGACAATTTCTTTGTTCTGTACAGGGAGATAAACTGTGAAATTAAGCCTCATCAGCACAGCAACTTAGTTTATTTAACACATTTTTCTGAGTAAAAAGTATGACAAATGAAGAGCTGAAACAAATAATTTTCCCGTGAATTGCTATCTGTATTTCAGAAATGTATCATTCTACAAAAATTCCCATAAACCAGTTTTATATATTTACATAACACAGCTAATTGTGGATAGTTATGTATTCTTTCCTTGCACTGCTTAAAATATTGGCACAGAAATAACACTAGATCTATCTTGTGGCAAAATGCCATAGCGTCATCCAATTTCCAAGGAGCCATATGGCAATGGTACAGCCATCTGTTTATCTTGATATTCCTTTCCTGGCAAACCTTTTACCCATATGGGTTATTGGTGCCCTCATCTGTGTATATCATGAAGAGGTTCAAACCCAAAATCTATAATTTTCCCTGTTATAACTTCTAACAATTACACTGAACATAAAGATCACACTATCCCCATGTTTAACCTCATCCATTTTTGTTATGTACACACCTGCCTTCTTCTGTTAGATGCAGGAACAATTTGATTTCCGGAATTTGTGAAAGCTGTCATCACAAGCTGTCAGGTTCGAGGCATCATAATCATCTCAAAGGACTGATAGCTTGTGCTTTGTGGATTTGAAACTTCATCACTAAAGAGATTAAATGATCCGTCCTTTTACATGCTGACAGGGTAGCAATTTTGTGTCAGTGTAGAGATTCACGCATTCAGACAGTAAAGCCATGCCAAATATATGTGGAGCCCTTTTACATTTTATGTGACAGCCATTTTCAATAATGTCTAAAATATTTGACATGGACTGTTTAGAATAATTTTAAATAAGGGAGAGTGTCGGCTTTCAGCCTGATATATTAGCAAGCCTGAGTGAAATCGTGTTTATATTCCATTTAGCAATCTGCTCTTTAATTTCCTCTTTGCATGAAAGAGTTGTTGCAAATTGGATACACCCAGAGTACAAACCAGACATTTTAAGTGTATATATGTTTCAAATCACATCAGAATAGCTAAATATGGCTTTTGTTTATCTTAGGACTTTTTTCCCCCATTTTTAAAGTAATACAAAAAATTCCATTCCAGATACTAAGCAAATGCAAAGATGCAAGGAAAAAAGAACACAAGGTAATGCATTTTTGGGGGCTATAGTGAATTATGTACATAATTAATTGTTTTTCAGCTCTTAGGTGTTTGTTGACTAGTGAAATACATTGACTTGTTGCATTCCAAAAAATCATAATACAGTTTTTTTATAAAATTCTTTGGCTTATTTGGCAACTTTATTGCTTTTCTTTGAAAGATCATGTTTTGTGTACATTAGACTAGTTACAATTCATGTAATGTACTCTTATGAAAATTCAATTGGATTATCGCTCTGATTTTCTGTTAGGAATTTTAAAAAATATAAGTTTATTTGTTTGCATTTTAAGTATTCTGTGTCTGCTGCTGATTTCAGTTTAGTAAAGTTTAAGTTAAAAATATATTTAATTTTTAAGGATCTCTAGCATGGCCCTAGTTTTTTTAAAATTCTTTCCTTTAATAATAAACCATTCAAAAATCACATGTCCTGTTGCTTACTTTTTTAGATGAATTTTGCCAGATTTCCCACTCTTAATTTTAGAACCAAGATTGTTCTCCAGCCCTTCAAAAATTCTTACCATCCCAACCACTAACAAACCAACCATTGGCTTTGATACTAGCAAGATACAGACAAGATTTAACTCTTTATGTCACATTGCCTGCTTGTGTGCATATTTGTGATTTCAACCCCATTGCTGTTCTGTAAAACATCTCATCTATCATCTACAGACATGCTACAACTTATGTGTCTTTTCTTTCTAATCACCATCCACGTTCGTTCACACACCTCTTTCTTCTATCTCTGTGACTAGATTCCTGAATAAAATTTGGCAGCAAACAAGCGCTGTTCTATTTTTTTATAAACACTTCCTGTGAAACAGAGATCGAAATACAAGAGAACAAGACTGTTTGACCAAGGATGCGCCAAAAAGGGAAGAGTTTTAATGATTGAGGAGTTAATAAAACTGAATTTTTTTTTAACAAGACACCCTAAGTTAGCCTGTCAGCTTTACTGTAGTGTTGAGTATTCTGTAACAGGTGCAAATACACTCTACTTTTCATTCAAGATAATTTGTCTCACTCTTTGCTCTTGAATGGTGCTCTTTCATTCCATGTGCAAACATAATACTCCCTAACAATGTTCAGACATTTTTGCCTTCCTTGCTTCCTTTAAACTTTCTGCTAACTCAGGACGTTTACATTTGAAAACCTGCCTGGCTTTCCAAGGGGTTGACATTTCTATCTTGGGATACCTTGAACATATCCTCTTGGTCCAAATTTAGTAAACATATCTCTGAGTCTAAGGACTCAGATACTGCCTTAAAGGTCTTGGCATAAAGAGGAGACAGCTGTGACTTCTCTCCCTCTTTTCCAACATGCCAGTCCAGACATGCTAGTGTCCTAGCAACACATGAACAACACTGTCATGAAAAGAGCCTAGAGCAGAAAGAATGAACGGATAAAATATTGGGGTGCACTGCCTATCAAAGTAAAACATGGGAAAACATTCTCAAATGTGCTATAGGTATAGTTTCCAGAGTCTGCACTATAACTGCACCAGGCTCCACAAAAGGACAGAGATCAAAGTCATCAACATGTCACTTCACCCAAGCTAACGTTGCCACTGATAGTCTCTTCTAATTGCTCCAAGGCATTCAATGATAACAGAAATACAGTTCTTTCAGGACCCACTCTAAAACTTCTGCTTGCTTCTCTGCATTGTGCAGCTCTACTTGTATTTAAAAGACTAATCAAATAGAAAATGTAAAACAGGTTTAGGTATTTATAGCCTGAGACTACAACTGAACTATGTAGTGAGGCAGTCTTCAGTGCTTCCCAAATTCCTAATCCCTAACATCTCAGGCTGATGACCCCACCAGATCACATCCCACCTCGCATGTAGTCAAAAGCCTGCCTCACACTTTTTTGAAAAGAAGAGGCAGGAAGGTTGAGTGGAAGAAGGAACCATACATGTCTAAAGTTCTTCTTGAGACAAAATTGGGTGACAGCTGGAACAGATAGCCAGACTGAGTCCATCATGTAAATACAACATATTTAGGTTTTGAACATGGAATTTTTAAAGATTTGGAGACTGTGAATTTTTAAAAATTCCCTTTTATTGTGTTGCATCTCCTCTGCTAGTTTCTGTATCACTTTCCCCAAACTATGTCTTGTGTTACTATGAGTGCACCATGTAAATAAATAATGAGATCTGAAAGTTCAAGTAGCTTTAGAAACAAGGCTGTAAAATCTCTGTTAAGTGTCTCTAAGTAACTTTGGAACAGAGCACTTACCTAGGAATCCCAACCAATGCTTTTTAAACCATGAAGGGCCAGTGAAGATCTAAATTATAAGTAATAGTCTTTGCTGGTTTTGGCAGGGCTAGACTTAATTTTCTGCATGGTGGCTAGTATGTGACTGTGTTTTGGATTTGTCCTGAACAAAGGGTTGATAACATAGAGATCTTTTTGTTATTGCTAAATAGGGGTTACACAGAGCCAAGGCCTTTTCTGCTTTTCATTCAGCCACACTGGAGAGGAGACTGGGAGGGCATGGAAAGTTGGAAGGAGACACAGCCAGGACAGGTGATGCCAGCTGACCAAAGGGATATTCCAGACCATATGGCATCGTGCTCAGTGTATAAAGCTGGGAGAAGGAGGAAGGGGGGACATTTGGAGTGATGTCATCTGTCTTCCCAAGTCCCCATTACCCATGATGGGACCCTGCTCTCCTGGAGATGGCTGAACACCTGCTTGCCAATGGGAAGCAGTGAATTCATTCCTTGCTTTGCTTAGCTGGGGTGTGTGGCTTTCTGTTTTCCTATTCAATCGTCTTTATCTCTGCACATGAGTTCTCCAGCTTTTACTCTTCCAATTCTCTCCTCAAATCCACAGGTGAGGGAGGGAGTGAGTGAGTGGTTGTGTGGCTGTTGGCTGGGGTTAAACCATAACATAGACTTTAAATTAAATCAGTGTAAAGTCAGATTATAATAGCATTAATCAATGGCTTAGTGCAGTTAGCAAAAATAAAATTAAATGGTCACAGCATACATCTTATTGCAGATAAAGAAATAGGCTTAGTGAAGGCTTTAGTGTTTTTTCCTCTCATTGACAGTAAGCTATGTAAATCTTCAGCTAAAGAACTCATCAAGCATACCCCTGACTTTATTAAAAAATGCAAACTTACCTCTTGAGCTACTATATTAACATATGAATACCATTAATTAGTAGTGATGTCAGGAATAACTCCTTTAAGCAGAAGACTGATGTAGATGTCACCCTCACTTTGATCCTTGTGAAAAAGCTCTTGATCCTGGACAGGTCTGAGAAAACACTGCTGTTTTCCAGTGAGAAGAGCTGGCGTCATGTGAAAGCATGGCTGGAAGGCTCCTGGCATATTATTCAGTGTTCTATTAATGGACATGATGTTTGGCATCAAAACTGTGAACAAAACTCTTCATTCCTTTAATTCCACTCACGGCTTGGAAACAATGTTCAGGTTAACCAATTTCTTCAGGCAAAGACAGAAAAATTCCTCTATGGAAATACAACACAACGGCAGATAACCACAGATTTTTCAGTGAACACAGGTTTTTGAAGACTTGGAAAATAACAATATTGATAATGTTTAATTCATATCAGATTGGGTAAGAATTGCAAAGCCTGTTGTTTCATGAGAGGAAGGGAAAGGAGGGTACATCTCTATGCAGCACAACACTTTGTGGCTCAAGAGATTCATGGGTCTCTCAAGAAAATAATGAGTCCACTTTTGCTGAGATCTTGCTCTACAGTTATTTTTTTGTGTTTTTTTAAAGAAAAGAAGCCCTCAGATAATGTGTTCTCTAACCCCATTACATATTAAAACTCTACCTTTTCATATGCTCTTTTACAAGATCACTGCAACAGACTGACTGCAAAAGGTGAGCAAGGAAAAGTGTTTCTTCTCATTTTGTAAGAGTAGTTGCTTTAGTAAACAAGACATAGTTTGACTGTGATTCACAACAAATAGTACATACAGTATGCTTACAATTTCGCAAGTGTTGGCAGCAGGTTAAAGAAATCTTGACCATCGCCATCTATTTGCAGAAAAAGAAGACATATTGATTAGGAGCTGCTTCTTGACAAGATATCTAAACTCAAACTGAGGTTATATTACAGGGTTTTGTCACTTTTTTTCAGTTAATTTAAGAATTATGCTAATCCTCAACGCAGTGACTCAAGTTGAAATCCAGATTATATTCTAGCACTAATGAAACTTCTGTCTGATTTCAAAGATTTTTTTTAAAGTGTTAACTTCAGTTTGGCTTTCCTTCTTTTGTCCATAAGTGATCAAAGACCAAAGCTGTAGTAGAGCCTATTTGGGACATAAAAACTCATTTTTTTAAATGAAAAAGAAGGGATGAGAAGTGATTAGATGAAAAAGAAGACATATAAAATACTGCTGAAGAATAAATTGAATCAGGAATTCATTTGTACTGAATTCAAGCTAAATTTTGAGCTTTTTGTGTGGGGAATAAAAAAAACCAAAAACCAAACCATAGATAAACCATCACTTGGATGTGTTTGTTGAATCACAACTGCAAAAAAATGAGGAAAACATAGAGTGGTAGAGTGCTTTCCCTTTTCTCCTCCTGCCCCTCATTGCCTGTCTGCTGAAGACTTTGTGCCTCTAGCACTCCAGGACAAGATAGTGCTACACCTTTTTAGCACATCTTCAACCCCATTTTCCAGATCAAGAGAGATGGAAAGAAGCTGTAGCAGTACGAGGGGAATCAGAGCATGTAAAGGCTGAAAAGGAGGGTAAAACCATGTCCTGAAGGAAGATCTGTTCATTATTATTTAATATTTTCTGGTCTTTAAAACTGCATTTTTGAGCACTGGAAAGCTAATGAATTGTTCCAAACATTAATCAATGGTACAACCAATGCAGCTTCAGGCATAGCTGGAGTGGAAGTGGAAGCAAATGCAAAAATCTGCTGGTTTGTCCCACTTAACAAAATAGGAAAAAGGAAAATAGACAAGTAAATTCACTGGTCCCTTTTCCTAACATAAGACAGGATTACACAGCGACAGGATATTTCTGATGCAGGCCTTTCCTTTTCAAGATAGTTGCAAATGATTTGTAAGAGAACAGACAGTTTCCAACATAGGCATTCATAAAATAATTTATTATTTCTAAAATGCTTTTGACCACGTAAAATACATGTCTATAATTACAAGAGCTTGAATGATGAGGGAAAGAGAATATGAAGGCATAAATATCACAGAAAGAGGGGTGCAGGAAAAAGTCAAATATTCTGAATGTATGACTGTGATTTGTATCAAAAATATTGGATGCCTTTCCAGTTTTCTTTTGGAAGAAAATTCCAACTAATTGACCTGATTTTTTAAACATGTTGATTTTGGCATGATTTTTTATTTCACTGAAAACTTATGCTGTCAAAACTGTTGAAACCAGCTGTGTTTGCAGGCTTAATGACTGACATGCCCTAAAGCATAAGAACTTCTATACAATATGTTAGAACAGCAGTAGTAATCCAGAAGCTTTTGATGGTGCAGAGGGACCTGGATGGGTCACTCATTGCTTACTTTGCTAAGAAACTGAGGGAAAAAAAAAGGCTTTCCATGTCCATCCTAAGCCAGTGTGCTTATATAGGTTGGGCATCACCTCTTCATTGACTTAGAAGGCAAGTTTCCAATCGCTTATGGCTCATTGAAAATTTTGTCTTTATAACATTATCCCTAATTAAACTGTGCTTAATTAAAACTGCAATATTTTGTTACAAATGGGCCATACATCCTTTAATTTTTATTATGTCTTGCTGCCCAGCAATTCAGTAGTGGACTGGAATCACTTCATTCATTTTTTTACATTTTTTAAGTGTTGTGTTAGGAAGTTTCAGGTTGATTTCTCTGTCACCTCTGCATGCAATTATCTAAGACCACATCTAAAAAATCCACTACTTTTTTGTTTAGAGTTGGTACAGTGTCATGGAAGCAAAAAGCTAACACTTCAATCTCTCAAGAAGACTTCATTTTAATTGTCATTTTTTCCGTATTATTTAATTTAAAATGTGTTTATTTAATTTAAAATGTGTTTGTTAGAATAGGAATTTGGTATTCTTGTTTGGAGACAGAATTCACAAAATATTTTGGTTAAAAAGGTGCAATAAGAGCACTGGTCATTCTGCTTATGCATTCAGTTAGAATGAAAAATACCTTAAAAATGTACAGTACTTCATGGTCCAAAAGACTTAGCACTGTGTAGGGTCAACATTCATAGAATTGCAACTGGATAACATCTTTAAAAAATGTTCAACATGAGGACTGACAATAGATGGAGGGCTCTTTTGTTTGGTTGGGTTTTTTTGTTCCCTTTATGTGTGGCTAAAATTAAGAGACAATGGCAAAAAAAAAATTAAAATAAACAATTATTAATGAAAACAGGACTTAACTTTGCTCAACAGGCTTCCATTTAACCAAAATTACAAGTTAAAAGAGAGTTAGTATTTAAATATCTTGTCTTTATTTTTTCTTCTTTTTAAGTAATAAAATAATTATGAGTGTAAAATTCCAGTTAGAAAAAAGTCATAAAATTCTGCATAATTATTTACACTCTTAGGAACCATTTCAGAAAGAATAATGGGTGCCTAAATATGGAAAAGAAATTATCCTTTTGACACATCTAACTCTTCCAGGCCATCAGGGTGGTATCAGATATTTTCTCAGCTTTACAAGCTAGACAGTATTCAAATGATAGGGATGTGACACCCTTCACAAAAGGAAACATCACATTAAAAACTGAAAATATTAAGAAAAAGTTACACTAATGCAGCTGCAAAGTATGGCTGGCTAAAATAAGGACAGAGAAAAAAGAAGTGAATTAGCATACAGAAATGCTTTAGAGTGCCATGACAACACAAAGACAGGCAGGCACAGGCTATTTCATATCTTTCCATTTGACTTGTTCTTGCCCCCTGCCTCTCAACTTTCAATCCAGGAGAACAAATGCTTTGTGTGATATTTTAATGAATTCTTTGCACATTTACTGTCACTAAAGCCTATTTTCTCAGTGTTAATTATAACAGTCATCCTGTTAGTAAAAAAAAATAACTGCTGTCCTAATGGTGTCCAATTCTTGATTTTTCCCTCTGGAAGAAAACAGTATTATTGTGCAGCAGCATGCTTAGGATGCTCCAGTTCAGATTCTGTCAACATTTTCATTAACTCATAATTTCAGAGCTTTCAAAGATTACAAAATATATTCTATGCACAACTGGACAGGACCTGAGAGTGCCTAAGATCTAAGCCTGGGGCCAAAGTCAATACACAACTCTTAAAAGGATGAGTGAGTTAGGTAATTCTTACACATAAAAGAATTTCTGTTAAATAATATAGAAACTCTGTAAAACAATGACATATGTGCCACGGAATCACAGCCATGTGGTGTCTTTGAAGGAACAACTGTATTATTGCTTAGGCTATATGTTTTTTATAAATCAATGACTGACAGATAAACACTGATTGTCCTGAGGTAATCTGATTGTTTTCCCTGATCCAGTGATGTATGATGCACATAGTAGGGATATAATTTTCATTTATTCTGAAAAGAACACAGGTGTCTGTCATTTTAGTTGCAGTAATCTATATTTTTTCTGAGGAAGATGAGTCTTTGTAAAGCAGAAACAATTGTCTGCAACATTATAAATCATGTAATACAGGAAGTGTTATGACATTAGATCAGTAAACTACACAGCTCCAGCTCTTCTTTCCTTAAACCCAATGGTTAAAGAAAAGAAAACACTGTCTGGATTACAGCCATGAGGCTAAATTAATAAAACAGTTGTTAATAAATATCTTAGCTGAAAGCCCATTCATGAGTGGAGAATCTTTTTTGTATAATTTATACAAGCTAAAAAAAAAAAAAAACAAACAAAAAACCAACAAACCCTCAAATTTAGAGTGTTTTATTTTTAGAAAAGTGAATCTTCTACAAGGGGGCACCTTCCTGCCCTGTTACCTATAGAGGACCAAAACTGATTGTGTAGAAGAAGAAGAAGAAGAAGAAGAAGAAGAAAAGAAGGTTCCAAGGCCAGGAAATGTCATTTCCAGCAGAAGAACATACCCTACCAATCAGAGGGGCACTCACAGTCTTTGACATGCTTTGTGCTGGCTTTCTCCAGACTCCTGAAGTCAGTTTGTCACGGTTTGAAGTCAGCCGTTCTTACATTGCTCTTACCCATGCCCTGTGACACATTATCTTAAGAAGAGACACATAAAGGGACCAGTTACACGGGAAGAAATATTGACAGAAGTTTGACTGGCATTTTGAAGATACAAGCAGAATGTTCTTCTGAGAAACTTGGGCTTGCTCTTGGAGGCAAAGCCAAATAACCATTTGGCTGATATCTTGGAAGATATCAGCACCCTGAAGTCTATTGAAAGACTAGCATACACAAATTTCTTGTTGGTTTGTGAGTATTTTCAAATTAAATATTAGTATATTTCTTTACCTTTAAGCGGGGTGTTAGCAACAACTTTTGATTTACCATTTTAAAATGTGTTTCCAAGTATTAACATATTTAATTTTCAATTCTAGTTAATGCATATTTTAACTGTTGTGAAGATTACAACCTTAATTAATGGCAGATAGTAAAAATATTTTAATCAAGTCATAGGTAGATATTATTGATATTTTTGTCGTGTTGTAAATCTTAACCCCTTTAGTATTTCTAGAGGTGTTGTCATACATTGAGAACGCTGGTACTGCTATTTTGGGTGGGCAGTCCTCCATGACACTGGGAAAAGCAGAATTACCATGGCCTTCCGAAGGGAATAAGGAAAATTAGTTCAACTCTTGTACAGAAGCATTTGAGAATTCTTGAGAGAATTTGACATTTAGAAATTAAGCTAAAACTGTTCACCCTGCAAGCAGAGAGTGACTGTGAAAAGGAAGTTAGTATTTAGAAAACACATTACTAAAAGAGCTAACCCCTAAGAAGCCCTTGTCAGCAAGCCTTTTAGCTCATCAGAAAGAAATCATACGCTGAAAAACTCCCTCGACAAAACTTCATTGTAATTCAATAAAATAAGAAAGATATCGCTAGAAGAAAGAAAGTTGATATATGACACAGTCGAAGACAGTGTGGAAGTATGATTATGGTTTACTGCATACTCAATGATCTGAGAGCACATTTTATGAAAATTTATTTATAAAGAGATGGGTACCTAGATAGCTCTGTGGTCTTAGTGTCAGAATTTAGTGCTTCAAAACATGCTAGACTTAAAGGAAAGTATTTAAAGATGAATCATAATAGTCATAGCAGAATGAAGTTATAAAAGCGATTTAAAATTTTTTATTATTGTAGTAAAAGTTTATGGTTTATTTTTGCTTCCATTGAAGTGACTAGCATAATTTCTATTCTCTTCTTGGTTTGCTGCTGTGTGTTTACTTATCCTTTAAGTTGTTCGGCGCCAGTTGTGACTTCCTCTTAAATTTAAGCTGACGTGTGTTGTTTTGAAATCAATTTATAGATTCTTGTTCACAAGGAAATGAGCAACTTCTTTCCCTTACTATGGCAAGACCTTTTGCCCAGATGAGAGTATTGTATTTGAGTCTGTATTTCTCACAGGTAAGAAAGGATCTGATTGAAATATATTAACTTGTTCTGAGGGAAAAGGATCTCAATCTCTTGTTGGTTATTACTCCACATGGTAGAAATAATTTTGTTATAAAAATATGGAGGTTCCATTTTGTAGCTGCATTCTTTGTATGTGGAGGTTTTCAACTGCAAGTAAAATATTCAAATTTTCACTGAGCCAAAATAAAAATGTATATGACCCTGTAGTCTTTGACAAAGCCTGGGTTCTGGTTCCTGTTTCAGGATATATCTTAATAATTCATATGAAGACTGAGAACATCACCATAAGACATCCAGAGTAACTTATGACAGCATACATGATTGAACAAGTTCAACCTTTCTTCTCGGAAAATCTGAATAATCTTTAGAACAATGGAGAAATCTCTAACTGGCCTTTTGATTTGTTGGGTGAATGCACTGAGTTTATGCATTCAATGAGCTAATTCCTTGATATCATTTTTAGGAATTTCTTTGTTTTCTCTGTGTATGGATTGAAATATTTCACACAAAACTGAATAACAATTATGTTGACACATGGAAAAAAACAAATAACCTTGATTGTCATTCGCCCAGTGAACACATTATGCCAATCACAAACTTCCTTTCCCAAAGTATCTGATCAGGTGAGTACCTAAGGAGCAGTTATTTAAATGGTTCTGTTTCTGTATTTTTGAAAGAGACATAAGGAAGTCCACTAAAAACACGTTAAAGGAGACCTCAAAGAACCACCCATGCACGGAAGCATTTTCCCAACTTTCATTTCCCATAAGGAATAGCTAGCTGTGGCTGATGTTCATTTGGAGATTTTTAAGTATGAGGTCACATCTTATGTATATTTATTAAGACAGGAGAAAAATCACTTAGGTCTACTTTGTTTTGCAGAGAAATAATTAATGATCTCAGGTCATAGCACAGATAATTAAAGATAAACAAATGAAGATCTAACCTAGAAAAAAAAAGTAATAGGAGAAATGACTATTCCCTGTGGAACTTAAGAGTTTTTATTTTCGATATGATGTAAAGTCAAATAATTTAATAGTTCTTACACTGTTTTATACTATTTCAGGCAAGAAAACCTGAATATCATACAGTCAAGTTTCCCATATGAAATAATTAGAGTGTAGTAGTAATTGCACTCTTTATTTTTCCTATAAGAAATAAATGTCTACACAAAATTTTAAGCAGAATGCTTTGGGATGAGATCAATATTCAGTGAAATCTGATTATCTGCAGATTGCCTGTGTATATATGAGGAGATTTCCTTCAGAGAGGAGGATTTTCAGGTCTTTGAGTAAACAAGAAAAGAACTCATATTTCCTTAGAGCTATGTGCCCTGAATACTCGTAGCAGCACAATTCCAACACATGCTTCTTGTTTACAATACTCCCATGTGCAGATGGCGGACGTTGCCAAAAAAAACCTCCAGCCATACGGGCTGGGGGATTGTGGCATGGTGGACTCTAAAAATGCAGGAAGGATTCAGTCTTGTGGCCATGTGTTGTAAAATAGAGAGGCTAAGGCTGCATGAGTAGATAGCATAACAGAGAGAGGGACAGACCCACACAATTAAACAGACCATGTGGAGAAGCTTACATCATTCCCTGCTCATTTATTTCATACTTCCTGCAGCTGGATCCCATTGTCCAAATGACCATTACTAGATGGAGAATATTCAATGCCTTCCTGAGGAACATGTTCTTGTTCAGTTTTATCTGAAAGGAAAGGATCAGGGGAGTCAAGCAAAACACACCAGCTGGGGAAGACCAGGTGACTGATTCCAAACAAGTCCTAAAGTGTTTCTCTAACCATAGCACCATTTTATCAGTCCAGTTACTCTCTAACAGGCCTTTGGCAAGTTCCTGGGAATCCCATTCTTATTACATATACATATATATATTTGGATCACGAGAAAAAAGAAGAGAAGCTTCTGTTATGGTCACAACGTTGTGCATTTGAACCCCATCAGAGAGCAAGATTTTCAGGTGCAATCAAGCAGATATTTGAAAGGCATTGTTTGAGGAGATAATAGATCACAGGCACTACAACAACAAAATTCTCATTATTTAATTTTTTCTACAGCAAGATGTAGTGGGAGAAAGAGAAATAAAGGTAACATGGAGTAATAATTTTATTGAATTTATCAGAAAAAAATCTGTTCACACAGATACTGATGCATTTCTGCAAATAAAAGCCATAAAATTATTCTCATTACAAATATTTTAATAATCTCAAACTTTACCATGGCATATATCTGAACTTGCTCTGTGATAAAAACACATCTCATCTACCTACCTTTGCCCAGCTTCCTACAGAAACTGAAATTCATATTCTATGTACTGGCAATGATGTAAAAAACCCATAGGTTGCCAAGCTAAACTGATTATTTTCATTGTAAGGAACAGAGTGGGTTGAATCTACAGGGTTTGTTCTGAAAAATTCTGCTTTTGTCCACTGTAATAGTCTGTGATAAACACATACTGAAAATGGAAAGCACAACAATGGATTTCAAGTGGGATATAAATCTGTTTCATACTTACAATTTAGCTTGTTAAGAATATTAAATCCACATATTTCTATTCAAAAGCATTTCAGACCTTTGATGTTTCTATTTTGGTAGGAACAGAATGTTATTATGAGTAGGTAAGACTGTAAAGTGATAGAAGTTATGGGTAGGCAACAACTTTTTCCCTTGTGTTAATTATATGTCTGAATCTGTCTAAATAGGCTGGTGCTGGAAAACAATGTTATCCTCCAAAAAAGCCCAAGCAGAAAACAATGCCTCATTTTTAATAAATTGTGGTTTACCTTAGCACTCCCCCTAAACCAGACATACCTACCCATTAAAATATTTCACTAGACTACTATTGGTATAAATACTCATTTAAAGGTGATAGTATGATCATGATATATCTTTGAAATATTTCGCTGGTTTGTCTTCCTCTTTTCCTGAAACCCTGTAACTGCAATGCTGCATTTTAGATTATCACTTCCTATAAAAGTTGCTACAAGTTTTCCTTTTTCCACTCTGGCATTTACATGGCTGTAGGACAAAATCACTCTAATTCAGGTGTGATATCAGAGCACCAGAGCTGGCTGGTGTTGGAAAAGCTGTTGAGTGCCATAGCTGGGGTTGGATGTTGACTACATCTCTGGTGAAGGATGTAGTTGAGGAGTATATAATCCTATGGAGACTTATTTCTCCCACCTGGACAGGATGGTTCATCTGGCTGCCTACCCCAGGAAAGACACTGCTGCTGTCATCAAGAAAGACACAGAGCAGAGACCCTCCAGGAAGAATTGTTTCTTACTCTGAAAATCATATTTCTTTGGAGAGAGAGAAGTAGAAAATATCCTTTTCCAAGTTTTGGGGGGTTTTATTTTCTCCCTTTTTTTAAAAGAATACATCATAATTTAACATCTCTCCATATCTTCACTCAAGTGGTTTTAGCCCAGGTTGTGCAGGTAGAAGATATTTCATTAACCTGATTAGGCACAGAATACTTAATAATTACTCAAAATACAAAAAAGTAGAAAAAATATCACTGCCCTGAACGCACCAGATAATTTATCATTGTTAAAGCAGCTGCTCCAGTGACCACCTGAAGGTTATCTTAGAGCTGTCAGTTTCTCAAAGAGCCTAATTAGATAACAGAGACTCTCAGTATTATGAAAAAAACAAAATTATATCTATTAAAATGAGAAATAGTTCCATTTGCATCTCCAAAAGAACTTGTAGAGGAGAGATTTACATCTTCATTTTTCAAAGAATGTTTGTTCCAGAGCACACATCTACAAAAAAAAAGGAATAAGTATGCCTGAAAATTTAAATTATTTAGAACAGCATGGGAGATGGCTCTTCTTAAAGATATGCGTTATTATGTGAATATGGAACTTGTTGCAGGCTGTAATTATAACAAAATAGGTCTTTTCCTTCCCTGAGGATATCTGATGTTGCCATGTGAGCAAAGACCAACTCAATTTCCCTTTGTTTAGGGTCCTTCAGCTGTGTCCAACTTGGCTTCCACTTCTGTTACCAAACTACAATTCCAAGTCAGGGGATTACTAGTACTGTTTCTTTGCTTATGTCAAAATGCATTTGACTTGGAGAATGAGTTTAAAGAAATACAGCTGAAAGGTTTGTGACTAACTGCTGACTATTTTCAGCAGATTTAGCTGATGATCTCACTCTTATCTGAATTTTTATCTCTTTCTAGCAACAGTTAAAAATGTCCTGAAAGAGTTTACAAAAAATTATCTGTTTGGAGAGGAGGCTCTGTTAAGAAAAAAAAAAGCAATGCATCAGATAGATATCAGTTTATTCACACTGGGTGAAAAGGAAAAATATTTTATGACTATGGTCAAATGAAATCAAGAAGAAATTTTGAATTGGTTAGGTAGAACTGCTTCAAGGAGGAATGGCACAGCAAAGCATAGGTGTCATCAGTATTAAAAGTGAAAAAGTCAACAGAATGAATAAGGAGAAATCCTCAAGACAAAGAAAGATAAAAGAAAATTAAAAACACTCCTTATTTTAAAAAAAAGTCTTCCTGCCTTACACTGGATTAAAATAAGTTGAGTGACATAGCAGGATTCTGGAGAACCACATATACAGATCTGCAGACTGCTGCAGGGTAGTGCTCCAGAAGCCACAAATTATTCCAAGGGAACAGAACTGTTCACCAGCTTATATAGAAATATAAAACACACCTAGGCAGTAAAAAGAAAGTTACTGAATCACAACTGATGGTGTTGACACAGTAGATAGTCCCATCTGATCGAGACATCTAAGTGAGGGACTGGGGCAGTTTCTGCTATCAGAGCCCCTGGAGCACTCCAGGGTGCCTGAGTCTGAAAGTGAGAGCAGAGTCTTGGTATTTCACATCCTTCTCTGAATTTATCATTAAATATTGTAGGCTCCTAATTCAGAAAGTATGATAACTGTAGTTAGATATTGTAGATAAATTGCCTATTTCAGCCACTGTAGTCCTCCATTTTCTTTATTCTGAGCATCTGGAAAATATCTGAAGAGCCAATGTTTAGCCTCTGTTACTTGTATAGGGGGCATCAGATGAAATGATAGAAGTGCAGATTAATTTGTGTTGCATTGTTGCTTATTGGTCCTAAACAAGATAAACCTTTATGCATAGGAAATTGTATCCCACTGCAGATTTTCTAAAAGCTGACTGGTGATATGTTACCTAGTGGCAAATATATTGCATGATTTGTTAGACATGCATCTTCCAATATCCCTACATTGGTTCCATCAGCTGTATGGTTATTGCAAAATCAATAAAATATTGAAAAAGTTTTCTTGAAAAGTTCTTAGGCAGCTGGCTTTTGGTCGTCTATAATAAATGATCATGACTGACATTTTTAAACCTTGCATTTCAGATGCATAAATATGTATTAATTGAGAGGCTAAAGATGCTGAATAAGTTAATGTGTTCGTCACTCTTGCAGATTCACGCTCAGCTGTGCTGATGTTTTCCTTAATAAACACTCGCTCAGGAAGTCCAAAAGCATCATCTGCAATCCACCAAGTTGGTGGAACAAAATAAATTAAGGAAAATCTGGTGCACAAAACCTTCTTTGGGCCCTCCTCCAGCAATTGTTTACATGGAAAGGTAACTCACACATTTGAGCAATCCACTTGCAAAGGGACATAAAATCTCACATACATTTCAGAGCTTGACAGTTCCAAGCCTCATTTACAAACAAGGTCTGTGATCTGAATTCCACAGTATGCAAACTAAGTATGCATGAGTTGAAAGTGGATACAAACCTCCACAGCAACATCAAGATTAATTGCACATTGGCAGGAAAATATTATAAGGTTGATGAATTTTTAATTTGCCACTTTTTTTTTTTAAATAAGCTGCTTTCTTTTCCCCTTCTCAGTACTCTAAAATTATGCCTGTTTTTTCTGAAAGAAAAGTCTCAAAAAGAGAGGGCTTCATCAAGCAGAGACAAAATTTTCACTTTAAACCAGTGATAAAACTTTTGCCATGCAGATACGTGTTTTCCATTCTCCCAATACAGGAAGACAAAAATTGATTGAAAATGCATAATGTCATTCTCTGTCTCTCCTTTGTAGGTATATCATTGTTTGCACACCTAATAAGGTGATGACATTCAGTGTCCAGAAATAACAACAGCATTACAGGTAATGGGCTTCTCACCGGCAGTAGACGGTAGTAGAGAGAGCTAGGACACTGATCTCTGGGAAAATATCAGGGAAAATAGGGTCCTGAGCATCCAGGTTTCTCTACGATTTCCCAGACTATTGCTTTATTTTTGAACAATTTATCTCAATAGTATATTGCTAATTACAATTACAGGGGAAAGTTTTTGTCTCTCCAGCACTGCCCTATTCACCCTACTTAAACATTCAAGCTGTGTCAATTATGTACACATTCAGTTCTCTCAAATTGTTAAATTTTCATTTTAGTAAAGAAGACAATGCTCATGGAGGTTTTGTGTTGTCTACATAAATATTTGTGTGACGTACTTAGTGTGGCAACATATGATTGTTGAAGATAAAGCAGATTCCTCAGGCACAAGAGTACTTATAATAATGGAAATGAATGACAATCCAGTCTCTGTGAAGGTTGGGGAGAGAGGAAGGAGAGGTGGATGAGATGCATTAAGTGCTCAGTGCAAATTCCCAAAAACTTATGAATATGCAGAGGTATCAGTGAGAATGTGTGACAATGAGAATATTTTCAGATGATAATTCCAGAGTTTTCTCAACAATCTATGTAGTTTGCCATCTGCAAAGCCTCTTAAAAGAGTATGAATATGGAGTAAGTGCAAAATATAACCAAGGCCTATTTACAAAATGAATTGGCAGATTTCATATTGTTTGCTCTGGAGAACTACTGCAAATATGTTCATTCAAAATTTTATTTCATTTATGTTAATAAAATAAGACAGATCAGTAACAGAGAAGAAAAAAGGGCATAGTAAAACACTAATATGTGAGATCCAAAAGTTCCACCTTTTTGTAATTTTCATCAAGTGCTATGTTTTACAATTATTTTTTCTTCTATATGGCACTATATGGACACACCTAGGGCACT
Source organism: Grantiella picta (assembly GCA_013397955.1). Classification (NCBI taxonomy): domain Eukaryota; kingdom Metazoa; phylum Chordata; class Aves; order Passeriformes; family Meliphagidae; genus Grantiella; species Grantiella picta. The sequence goes on along the minus strand of VZRM01005135.1, from coordinate 541,748 downwards.
AGGAATCCAAAAAAAGTTAGAGTAATTGATTAGTAGTTGCCCAAAATCACCATTCATGTGGCATAAATATTGCATCAAAGCTGACATATTTTCAAAACCTTTTCATTTGGCTGGTTATGTAAGCAAAACACTAAAAGGCAAATCACTTCTACACAATCGAAGTAAATAGAAGGTTCATTGTCACGATCTAAAAAATATTTTTTGCAGTCTGTTGTAATAACCTTTTTAGCAAAATAAATATTTCTTCTTAGGGAGGGAAAGTCAGAAACACAATTGACTTCATTCAAAGTATAAGCTGACTTAAAGTCTATAAATCATGGTCACAAGCATTCCTGACTTTGTCTAGGTGTGATGACACCTTGATGAGACACTGATGCAACTGATCCTGCTCTGAAATGATGATATAGCCACACCATTCCCCTACTGCTGGGCACTGCACCCAATTGCTTGTACCTTGGCCTGGGAATAAAGACAGAATTGTAACACATCCCATTAGAATTTGTCTCTGATTGCAGTCTCTTACTTTGTTGTTAGCACTCTGCCTGGGCCAAACTGTTTCTGCAAGGCAGGGCAAATGGTTAAACTAAGTAGGGGGCAAAAGCTAAACCAACCAAAAATATCTTATAGACATGTAATTTGATTTTCAGGCTCCAAAGACTACAAGTTTGGTCTTTCATTCTAACTCATGTAAATGTTATATGTGTTCTATTTATGTGTCTGATTATAAATATTAATAAATAATAATTAGGATATTAGTTAATAATAAAATCTACTTACTTTTTTTTTAATAAATTGACTTTTTTGCTTGAGGGAAGTGATGTAAGACTGTGGATCTGGTTGCTGTATAAACTGCAGAAATTATCTGCAAACCTGGAACAGGTCCCCCCTCTTTCTTCTTGCTGTTTTCTATCTTATTTGAGGAGGCAACTTAGACTGAGATTTTAAGAGCATCTGAAGTCTTCCAGTTCTTGGAAAGGCACAGACTCACTCGCATTTCCATGTTTTCATGCCTACCATGCTGCTCCTCCCCAGTGCCTGCTGGACTGTCTGGAGGGTAGGTGTAGATTAGCTGTTAGGAAGAAATCCTACACTGTAGGGGAGGTGAGGCACTGGAAGGTCTGGTTGCCCAGACAGGTTGTGGACTCCCCATCCCTGGAAGTTCTCAAGACCAGGTTGGATGTGGCTCTGAGAAACCTCGTCTAGTGGAAGGTGTCCCTGCCCATGTCAAGGGGGTGTGAACTAGGTGATCTTTAAGGTTTCCAACCCTAAACATTTTATGATTCTATGACATTCCAAAACCAATTCTTTTATTAGTTGTATAATTGCCCTCTTTATTTCCCCTGAATTACTATGTTGAGCAGGCTCAATAGCAGGTTTGGTCAGGTGAGGACTCAAAGGGTGTAAAACACATCAGGGAACCATGTGGTTGGCAGCATTGAGGGAGAGATTCAATTCGAGAAGCAGGACTCCTCTTTTCGGTGGTAGGTTGCTAGGCTGGCCTGCTCATCTCTGGAAACTCTTGCCACAGGTTCCTAAGGAAAGACCTAGGTGTGATCTTTGGGTCCTGGTAACTCAGAATTTTAGGCACACCGGTAAAGTACAGACAGGAATAAAAAAATTTGGGGCCTCTTTCTTCAACATCCTTCATGTTTCCTGAAGCTATTGTGAGTTGCCTTCTTAGACCCCTGACACAGTTTCTCTATTGTTATACAAGAGAATTGAACTACCAATTAACTGCTGTTAATCACATATCTACTGGAATTCCAGACACAACACTAGACCCAAATGCCTTTCCTGACCTTATCGGAAGGGTCTTCCCTCTGCCACACAACCTTAGTAATCCTTTCTCTAGATGTGCCGGGGACAGTACACATCTGTGACGTGTGTAGCATTGAAAAAGATGACTGATAGAAACAGGAGAAAAATTGCAGCTATTGGGAAAGAAACATAGGCAAGGGGGAGCTGTAACTGCTGTGCTCCTCCTCCACACAGACCTAGGTCTGAGCAACACTCTAAAAGACATTCAGTGCTGTCTGTGAAGGATTATGGTTATTGCTTCCCATGCATGGATCATCCAGAGAATCTGTGTGCCTGCTTCAGTGGGCTCTCCTGGTTTTCTAGGTGCTAATGGTAATATCTAAAATTAAAACTACACAGGTTGCCTGATAACAGGCAGCGGCCTTAGCGAATATACATGGGGATTTTAAATCAACAGAAAATATTTACAGATATTCAAGTGCATATGTAATGTAATATATGCTCACAAGTTTCTTGTATTTTTCAATGTAATACAAAAGGGTAATTATTTCAAAACTGTATTAGAATAATTAAAGAAAGAATCTCTTAAAAAGATGAGATGTTTGCCTTGATAGCGTAGTGTACCTGAATAAGGTGTCATGATGTTAAAACACAGACACAAAGGCAATAGATTTTATTAACACACTTTGATCCACATCTGGAGCTGCTTGACGTTTGGTTAAACCTTCATAAACCAGAAGTGTTATTTCTCTGGGGTTGATGTATTTCTTTTATTCCTGTTAGTGCCGAGATTTTATAGTGAAATACAAAGATTTGTCACAAAGAGACATATTAGGAATTCTTACTACCAGTATCTCTCTTTGAAGGTGTTCTAGTGTGTCTTGGACTTTGATCCAACAGATCCTCAAAAGCAAATGAATATATTTTATGACTCTTTTGAGTTAATTCATTTCAGATAAACTGTGCCACTTTAGATCTGTTGCAGAATCACTAAATGTGAACTATGCAAGAAAAGAATGTTTTTATTCATAAAGTTCAAATTTAGCACAGAAAGACTACTTTTGGTTTGTGTTTCTTAATTTTTGTCAGATAAAATGCAAAATAAGGTGCAAGGAATGTAATTCTGAAACTAATTCAGAAACCTTATTTTTCTAAAGCAAAGTACAGCCTTTTCAGCTGTTGAAGATCAAACTGTAATGACTGACATATTTCTTTAAATAACTTTTTTTCTCTTCAGAGTAGAAAACAAAAATTAAAGATAAAAGGAAATGGAACAAGGCTGCATCAGGTATTTTGTGACTGGAGCAGGTACACTCTGGTCTCCCTGAAGACCCCATTCCTTTTCATCCAGCAGGGAGGATGACACTAACCTACAGTTCAGTCTCAATTTACAAAAATATTTGATCATATTTATTAAATATATTTGCATAGTAACTTCTCAATATTTACATGCACAAAACCATAAAAAACAAGCATACAGATTCCTACTAAATCAGGGACAGCAGACAATGGGTTGTCCCCACCATCTTCCCCTACCAGTAGCTTTCATGCAAGGGTCAGTGGAATAATAGACAGAGATATGGACAAGGTAAGTCACAGCACATTCAATATAAAGACAAATAACAATTCCCTTGATAGAAAATTTTCACCTTAGTGATGGATCATTCAGAAACTGAATGCAGCAGAACAAAAGAGTGTCATTTCAATTTCAGTTGAATTCTCTCTAGAATCCAGTACATAATTTCTCATCATAACAAATAAACATTCACATGTTTGGTGTATATTTTAGCTGTCATCTCAGGAAAAGGCAAATATCATAGTATTTATTTACAAAACCCACTCTTGATCCTCCTAAATTACATATTGCTTTGAAAATAAGCAACCAGCTACCAGACAGATGCATATTGACAAACATCCAGTGAACTCAACCAAGCTCTGCCTATTTATGCCCCCTCAGGATAACACAGAAGTATATAATAGCCTAAGATGAGATTTTAAATGTAAATGCACATTATCATTAAGGAATAATTTCATACAAGAATGACTGAATTAGTAAAATATACATCTGTCTTAAGAATACGAAGTCTAAATGTATCCAGCTGCCAGAAAAGGTGAATATCAGAAGCCTGTGAAGTGTTTCTGTGATGCCTACATATTATCTACCATAAACGTCTGTTATAGTAATGGTTACTTCCTTTTAACAGAATAGAAGGAGACATTTGAAATTAAAAGGTTCTTATATAGATATTAAATAATGTATTTAACACTTTTATGAAATGTTCTTCCAAAAACACTCTTAAATTTTATTTTGCAAGCTTCTGTCTAAAGTAAACAAGGTTAATAACCTATCTTAACAAAAACAGAGAACACTGAAACAGGTTAAGTGATTTTCCAAAATGACAGAAACATCACGTCAATGTTATTATAATGATTTTTGCACATCTAGAACTCATGTGTGCTTGTGGCATCCAAACATCTTTTGACATTCTGGTGCCAAAATTTGAGCTCCTGACTTTATTCTCAGAGTTCATTGACTCTTAATTTGAAAAATATTGATAAGAGTTTCTTTCCCAAAGAAAAAGAAATATCCCAATAATTATTTTTATATTTTAAATAATGTTATATCTTCTATTGCCCATCTGCACTGTAAAATGCAAAATAGCACCATTTCTTTTATCAGTAGGAACACTCATCTGTGGAAAAAAAATCCAGTAGCAACAGCAAGCCTCTGCTGATATGAACACAATCTAGATTTCATATCAGGTTTGCTTACCGACCCCTTTCTTATTAATTTTTTTTTCATTATTTTTTATTCATTGTGATTTTAGTAGACTGCTAAAATCAGGGTAGATCCAGTTCAAGCAGCTTATAACTATTTTAAAGCTAATGTCAAGGAGAAAATTAAGGTGTATGTAACAAATGTATGCATGCTTTATATCTCTCAATAATTTTGAACTAGCACAAACTTGTACGGATCTAGAAAGTACCACAAGTTATATATTTCAGTTATATATCAAAACCTTCAAATTCCAAGTTGAATTGGATGGGTTTTTTCTTGGTCGAAACCTACTACATTACATTATCACAGGAAATGAGCTTGGAAGGAACCTCAAGAGGTTATCTTGTCCATCTCTTTTGCCTCAGGCAGGATTACTTCTCCCAGTGATATTTCTGACAGGTGTTAGTTAAACCTGGTCCTTCCAAAACTATATTCCTTATATCTGTAAGGAATGTATTCTCACTCCTAGTAAGTGATACACAGATTCAACACTACATTAAAAAATAAAACAAAAACAAAAACACCCACCCCCAAATAAAACCCAAACCAAAAACCAATGAAAATAAAGAAACATGCACTGTGCTGAAAAGACCAAAAAAGCACAGAAGACCTTTCAGCTTCCTAATTCTTATTTGCTCACCATTATCAACACTGAAACGAGAGTAAATAACATTGCTGATTATCAAGGCTGGACTGATTTCATTTTGCCATTTATTCGATACAAAGAAGATGCAGCCCTGATAAGGCAAAAACCTGGTCTTCCTTGATGCTCACAGAGACTGACTCAGTATAGCAGCAGGTATTTGTGCATATGAGAACCACAACAGCTGTGTGGGAAGGGCATGTGCACATGGCAGGGTGCATACACAACTCTGAGTACATGAAAATGGATGGATGCTTGAATGCCACCTCTCTCTCTCTCTGAAATTGTACTGGGTATGGTACTTTGCATACCATAAATACCCTTGAAAGATTTTTTTCCCTACTGATTGTTTGTTCTGTTTCTCTTGCATGTGGATAATTATGGTGGTAATTTGGCTGCAGCATTCTGAACTTGCATGATTTTTAGTAAGGACTACATGGATTTGAATCTGTCAGCTAGTCATAATGCTTCCTCAATATTACCCATTTAGTGTCAATTATAAACAAAAAATAGCCCACTTATTGTTTCATATTAACATCCACATCAATAATTGTGCAGAACAAAAGGCATAAACTGAGACCATCTGCTCTCACTACAATAATCTACCTAAAAAAAGCTTAGCCAGTAACACAGTAAAAGATTCTAATGCATTTGTCTGGGATCATGCTGTTTAAGTGTCTTTTATGATTAAAATTATTAGTGCTTTGGTCCATCACCTATTAAGACATATGTTTCCTCATTTCAAGTAAAATATTGTCATTTTATTTTTATTACTGCATTGAATTAAGATAACATATATGAAAAAACTCTACTTTTGTTTTATACTTCATTGTCTCTTTCCTGCTGCTGCTGACAATACTTAGACATTTCTTTTTAAAAAATCATATATGCTGCAGATTTTTATTGTTTTGACAAGTGCAGTACTCTTAAGCTCTGTTAAATGCCAGTATAAACCCATATCAAAATGTACAATGTTAACCAGAAGTGCCATCATGACCTGAAAAGTAAAAAAGAAAGAAAGAAAAGAATATTTGAAATCCTACAATCAAAGAAGATTGTTGATGTTTAAAGAGACTGTACTGTGAGTTTTCTCAGTATTGTATATGTGGAATTTTTCCTGGCAGCTTGCAAGAACAGATAGGAGTTTAAGAAACATTCACATAAAAGTAAAAAAGGCAGGCAAATCCCTGCTGCTTTATGCTCATGTCCTTATTCTATTCTCTAGCACATCGGGCCTGTCAAGACATCTCAGTTTTTCACTTCTAACAAAAAAATAAGTAAATGAAAATGATGTAATGCAAATGCCCAGTGCATTTAATATAATGTTTAAAATGTTTGGTTCTGATCAACTGCAGATCCAGTAAATGCTTAGATGATCCCCAACCTTCAGTGGTGACCACTGAAACTTGATTACTGGCTGTTTTTGAATCGCAAAATATTATTTTTCTCAAAAAATGAAATACAATGCTACACTTTCTATATCTGATTTTCTAATATGCTAAGTACTCATATTTCTCCTTGATTTCAAATGGATTTTTTATATGTTCACAGCATGATTCATAAACTGTGTGACTTCTTTTCCATTCTATTTATGCTGTGAATTCAATAACAATTTGCTTTACAATATTCAAAATAAAACTGGAAAGAAATCAAAGGAAAATTTTCCCTTTAGGAAACTTGGTTTATAAACTATAATACTGGTAGTTCATGAGCTGACCCTATGACACCTGAAAACAACACTCAAAAATAAAGTAAAATATTCATGCCTGTTTCTAATTTTTCAAGCTTGAGTAGCATGCACAATTTTCGGATTAGACATTTTTTAGCATTTAGGTTAAGAAGAAGAGGTTAATGTGATTGTTTTGATAGTTAATTGGTCTATTTATCAGTCCCTGCCTAATATCTTGCTGAGTTTTAACTAAATTTTGGGATTAAATGTCTCTTTCACCCTAGGTATGTCAAGAATATGAATTAGAGACCTCAAAAAGAAGGCATGTGGAGTCATCTGCCGTGCACTGGCCAACCGTAGTCAGTGTACACAGCACAGGTACATAGGCAGCTGATCAGCTTGTGTGTGTAGTTGAATCATTGGCTAGAATCAGTGAGACCATGTCCTGTCTTTTGACTGTCCACGGGTCTCAAAACACACCCTGGAAAATGCTCAGGGAGAACTGAAGAATGAAGTGTGTTGTTGTCAGTAACCAAGCATTGTTGGCTCTGCTCTTGTGTACCAACCTGCTTTTCTTCTTCAGTTATTAACACTCCACCTTTTAGGCAACTCACACACAGAAATGAGTGCCACACTTCACCTTTTTTCCCACCTTCACAGGTAAGAGAATTCTGGTTTTATATCTTGTATATTGGTAACCCAGTTGCTACCTATACTTTATAAATCAATGCACTACTAAAATCTGCTCTTTTGTTTAAGGCAGAAATGTGATTGATTCCTTTTCAAAAAGTGGCCAAATAATAAGTTATAAATTCAGTCTCTGCTTCTGCTCCCAGAATTCAAACATACTGCCATAGTGAAAGTACACTCATGTTGGCTCTTCAATCTGTCATGTAGAAGTACTTTCACTCACAAATGTGAAAAAAAAGTATTTGAAACTAATGAAATGTTTTGGTCGGTATCAAGGATCTTATTTTCTAAGTTCAAAGTGGTTCTTTTCCAAAATTCAATCTTATAAAAAATAAAGTTTTAAAAATGGGAATTGAACTCTCAAGCCAATGAATGTTGGAATGCCATTTTTGATATTTTTGGAACAAAAGTATATTATACATATTCCTGCCATTTCTAATTGGAAGGTCTTTCAATCTGTTCTGGATCATGCAATTTATTTTTCCCAAAGTCTGTTCATGTCCATGCAACTGCAATACGTAATGTGTAGGTTCAGAGCAACAGCTAGCATCATGGCAGGTGTTCAAAAAATTAGCATATCAGTATTTCAGCTTTTATCTGCCTAAATAATACGGTAATGTGGGCTGTATTTGTGAAATCAGGGCTGAGATTTACTCTCCACCTGTTCCAAAAGTAATAAACAACAGATAGGAATAAGTGTAACATGGGATAGCAATTTTGTCTAGCTACGTCAGCTAAGCATTTTACACTCATATGTTACGATTAATATTGCCATTCACAAATGCTTTTCTTGAAAGCAAAAACCTACAAGCAAAGTGAAAAAATAATAAGAAGTAAGGAAAACTAAACCTTCAAATTTTTTGCCATATATCTGTAAGAGGGAAAAAAAAAAGGTAGGGATTCTTCTCTATTACTTTCCATTAGCATCAAATCTGCAAACCTCTTCAAACATGAAAAATTCTTTGGTGCATGTTAACCAGCAATAGAAGAGCCATTTCTTTTCATGACAGATAAGAGAATCATATCCTATAATTTAAAAACTATACGTAAAATGCATCCTATTTTAAAAAGAGAATAAATGTATAATGTTTGTTCTTTTTCTCACAGACTGGGACAAACACAAACTCTGAGTTGGTTTGTTTTTTTTCTCAGAAACTGCCCAGCATTTTCATATACTAGAGGACATGATCTATGGACCTTTAGATCAAGGGAGTATTCATAACAAAGCGTTCAACTGGTTGCCCTGGAAGCTGGTTATATCTGGACAAAAAAAAAGGAAGTCAGAACCATCTTTAGAGAAAAAGATTATCAAGATTTCCCAGTTAAAATGGTTTCCTTCATTACCCTTAGTCATACCTCCATATTTTATTGGACAGAACAAGCCCAAGCAACATATAATAAATTAAAAGCAGGGGAAAAAGGGAGGAGAAAAAGTAATTTTAACAGCACAAATATCACAGTTTTAATTATCACAGTTTGGATAGATCAATTGAGTTGCAAAGGACTGGTGAACTCAGAATACTGCAACTGAAATAGACAGTTTCAAAAAAAGAAGAAAATCAAACAAAAAGCTCCATGGTGAAGGCCTTCTTATCGTCAGTAAACACAGTTTATCACAAAATTAGATGTAACTTTTAAGATCTGGTGTGACTTCTCTAAGTTAAATTGCATCACCTGCTGAATGGCATGTTAGCAGAGTGGCCTTCTCATGTCTGATAAAAATTATGAACATAAGAATAGAAGACTATCTAAGTGTCTTCCATAATAGTGTGTAGTCATTATATTCAAAGCACTTTATTGCATCCCTGCTGTCAGAAAAATGTGCTATCAGTCATCAGTTGTGACAAGGTGAGTTGTACCCTATTCAAAGGGAAGTAGCAAATCTAAGCCAATGCTACTTATACTGTGGTTGGTAAAAGACACAATATAAACTGCTTTAAGTGTGAGGTAGTTACCATGCAAACACCATTCTTAATTTCTGGAGGGTTTTGCAGGATGTGAACAAGTTAAATAAATATGAGGTGTAATTAATATAACATCAATTTCAGTGTGAGACATCAACATACACTAAATTTTTACTTTGAAAGGTTATAGTTCCTAAGGAAGACATTCTAATGACTTATGTTTTCGCCGTGAGTTGATACTTTGACCACAGTATCAGTAAGAAGCTTTTTCTTTTTCACACCAGTATTCATTTGATTGGAAACAATCAGACTTACTAAAAGACTTCTCAGAACTATGAGAAAACACTTGCTGGAGGATACTTGTCCAAGCAGAGATTGGCCTGAACTGACTTGCCCTCATACTACAATGCAGTGAATTGATTGTCCTAAGATAACTGTCTAAGTACAGAGTCAGCAAGGTATAATTTTTCGTAATTAAAAAAAACCATAGCAGTCTCTAACACATAAAGAATTTTTATTAAGTACCCTTGGTGTATACACAGAAGNAAGGAAAAGGAAAAGGAAAAGGAAAAGGAAAAGGAAAAGGAAAAGGAAAAGGAAAAGGAAAAGGAAAAGGAAAAGGAGAGATCTATTTCTTTTCCCTGAAAACAAAGGAGAAGATCACCACACTAAATTAAAACTCTCCTGAATCCAGTTAGATGGCTCATTTCTGGGTTATTGCAGGATTATCTGTTTCCTAATCCCTTACACTGCTTACTCATTCCCAAGTGTACTTTGCTGAAATTTTCTTCACTTTGTAAAATATACTTTAGCACTTATATATATGCAGCCCAAATAAAACCAGGACTTTCCAAGTACACTGTTTACTGTAGGCAAACATTATCACTAAGAGTCCATGTGTTCCTCACTCTGTTCTGAAATTCACTCTGTTAAAAATGGAAAGCTTTTTTTTTCTTTTCAAGTGTTTCCTCAACATCTGCTACCAGGACGTGTAAGCATGAGAAAGATAAGTAGGCTTGCATTTTAAGCTTAAAACCAGCCTTTATTTAAACATGAATAAACCTACAAGGAGATTTTGTGAAGTAGTAACAGGCATGTATTTTATAGCTGGTTCTCAAAGTCTGAGAGGCAAAAACTTTCTGGAACCATTTTTGTGCATGAAGCATTAGTGTTACTGCAGTTTTGTAGGTTATGGATGTAATCATACCAGTTCTGAAATGGAATATACAGATGATGTAGGGAACACAAAAGGCAGGAATGTGTAAAACTCAGAAAACCAATGTTTGTTGCCTGGTTTATTAGACAGAAGTTATGGCATTCATATTTGCCTTATGAAAAAGAAAGGAGGGCTTCTGCCTTTTTTTTTTTAAATGTGGATTTTATAACTATGTTCTGTTGCTGACAGCAATGAACAGAGTATTAAGGTATTTTACTTCCATTGGGTTCAAGGCTTCCAAAGAAATTCTTGTCAACATTCTTGAAAGATGGCACAAGTCTCTGTCCAAAACTATATAGACATCTCATGGCCACACAGAGCTGGGAACACATACATAACAGTAATTAGACATCATTGGGGTTTTTTATCTTGTTAATCCCTGCAATTTTCATGTTCTCACTGCTTACTTTTTTTTTTTCTAACATCTTGGCTACGTAACCAAGCTTCTAATTGACTTAATGTTTCTTTTGCTTGATTTGTTTAATTTTTTCTTGTTTCCTCTCATCTTCTCTGTCTCCTCAATTGTCTTTCTTTCCAAGCTATATATAGAGTTTCATCTTTCAGATGCTCTTCTTTTTTTTTTTTTTGTTTATATTCTTCTGTCCACTGTTTTTAAAATTCTCCAAGCTTCCACATAGGTTATAGTATTGGATGTCCTCTTGAAATCAGGGGAAAAGCAGGAGTATCAAATACTCTCTTTATTTGAGGGATTTGATTTTGAAGAGAATAAAATTCACTTATTCAATGCAAATCTTAGTTGGTATATCTCTTCCTGTCAACTATATTTTTAATGCAAATTAATTCCAATACTGCCATGAAACCATTCAAAAATCCTCTGCCTTCCCTGCAATACTCCTACATCTGTATACTGAATAATTTTTAGCATAGACAGTTTGGTAAAATAGGGAGAGATATATCAGTTAAAGTAAATGGAGAAACTGCCAAAATAGGGAGAGATATATCAGTTAAAGTAAATGGAGAAACTTCCAAGACTATGAATAAAAATTACTTAAATATGCAAGTATTTACTCTAGTCTAATAAGTGACTTGTCTCATTCCAAGGGAAAATAAGCACTTCAACTGAACTAATACTTACTTGACAGATTTAAGAATTCTCTTTTTTACTGTACCTACCCCATAAATGGTAATGAACATGGAAGGTTTTGGAAGTCTCCACTGCATTGAACGTGTTGGGGCATGTACAGCTTCCAATGGCCTATATCTTACACTAGAATCTTTGTGGTGTCCTTAAGGATTATTCTTATTTCTGTTGCTTGGGTCATTTTTAATCTTGTTTTCTCAGTGGACTGATCTGCCTATATCTCTACACCAGCTAAAACCAAGCTGTGCCATCCTCCTTTTTCTTGTCTTGGTTAAGAGAAAGCTGTAGGCCATGCAGTCTTAATTTTAAATCTATAAAATCAGTTGAAATTATCTTATCTTTTATAGTCATAAATCATACTGTACTAATGCCTTACAGAGATATCAACTTGTACTCTGTCAATAAATGGAAATACATTACAAAATATTAAGTTTACTTTAATAAAGCTACTGTATGCACTCTTTCTTTGCATGATGTCTTTGAAAATATAAACTTAAAATTTGGTGATCCTTCAAAAGGTTGCTATGTAGTTATATGTTATTATGCTGTAGTAGGAATAGAACATTAAATGAGTTTCTAGTAAGTATGTATGGTAGTATGATGGCAAGTATGAAGTAAAGCATGATGATACATGATGAGGCATGATGGCAGAAGGTTATTTATGAAACATAAATTCTTTATTTTTGTAGGATTTTGTTCCACTAAAGTCAACAGGTTTTGCAGATTCCATGTTCCAACCATTCTGCGAGGGTCATATCTGTGTATCTGCTAAAGAAGGGGATTGCAATATTATGTTGCGAGTATATTTAACATTTATTCAAATCTTACAATTCTCTTGGCAGCCCTCTCCCATTGCAGGATCAGTCTGAGGGACTGAGGGCCTTGGGCTGAGTTGAAATGTGGTCCTAGACCACAGGGCGAAGAGAAGAAAGGACAGTAAGGCCAGAGAGTACTGTCAGAGCTGACAAGCTGACTATGTCATTCTTTTAGACACTTTCTTTTAAAGTTTGTTGTTTAGGACACTGGTTAGAAGGTTTTTGGGTTTGAGTGGGAGGTTTATGTGTTTTGTTTGGGGTTGTTTATTGTTTGTTTGTTTTTAAAATAAATACATGACAAGTTTTCATATGTTGTTCCCTTTATGGCTCATACATAAGGATCTATACCTCACTCCCAGCCACTTATAAAATTCCTTCCAGAAGAAATAGAATGGCTTATCCCATTTACCTTTCCCAAATGGTACATGCTGTCCTGCCTCAATAATTGATTTGCTTATGGCACTTACTAATTTTCAATATTGTGCCACTTTTCTAACAATAACAAGTAGAAGCATGAACAGTGAAGGTTATTATTTACTAGCCACAGCTCAGTGCACCATATAATCAAATCCTTTGTCAGAGCATCCTGCCACATAATCAGATCTTGTGAATTGTCAAAGGCAATTTTATAAATATATATATTAATTTAGAGCCTCAGTAAGCTTGTCATGGCATGAGATAAGCACATTTTTCGTTCACTTTCGTGCTTTTCCAGTTTTTTATATAGCATACTTACGTCTGCAAAACAAAAGTTATTAGATTGAATAATTGGTTTAATGGTTATTTTTTCCCTATATAACATCATTTAAAGATTTCTATGTCATTAACCACATTTTATAATAAGCAATGTGATGCACAACACAAAATTAGAAGAATCAGGAAACCCCACAAAGATGGTATATCTTCCCGAAGTTGGTGTGGTTTAAGATGATAGATTCACTTCTTCTGTCAAAGTGTTGAACAACTTTGGAATTTTTATTTACTATAAGGAGCAGGTTGAAGGATTTTTCATAAAGTTTTGTTTTCATTTATTAGAATAATATATTCCAAAATTGGAATAAAACTCTGTGAAAAGACTGGTTGATTCAATGCATGTATTAGACAAATGTTCTTAGACAGATAATTTCCTAAAAATTTGCTGGAATTATTGCAATAGAGGATATTAAATGTTAGAGATATCAGAAAACATGGTAATTTTAAGTAAAAGATTTTATATAATGTCCTGTATATATTCAAAGCCTGTTTTTAAACATTAGGTGCAAACAAAATGGCTTTAGGATCTCAGAGAAACACCTGAAATTTTTAAAGGTCTATTATGTCTCTATATGAGGCTTTAGTATTTGCAGTGATATAGCCGCAAAGAGATATTCTGGAAGTGCTGCAGAAAGCATTTGATAGTCCAAACATAGTTTTTGAACTATACTCTAGTCTCCATACATCTCATTGACTGTCCTCTAATTGGATGGTGATGATGAAGACATCTGCCAGATTTAAAAAAAACATAATCAAGTAATGTGTCAGCCAGAACAATAGTGAGGAAAAAAGAGAGAGGAAAGATAGAAGCAGTAACAATATCCCAATTAAAATGAAGAACAAAACTGCTGAAGTGCGGATGAGCGTCAGCTTTCTTCAGACAGTACAGACAATGAGAGCCGTGCAAACACATCTAAGATATGTTGGAAAAGAGGTGGCTATAACATGGAAAAAATAGAACTGAAATAAGTAATTGAATAATATTGCTAGGATTTAGCTTTAACAAATGAAGCAGTACATTTTCTCAGATACATATCCTATGGGAATTGACATTCAGGGAGTGAGGAATTAGATAAACAGTAACCAATTCTTGAATACAATATACTTAGCCGTGGCCTTACTTATAATCCTGATTATTGGATGTTGTGGTTTATTAATTTACTTTACACAAAGAAGAAAGAAAGTTATAGAGAGGCCATAGTTCTAATTGATATGTCTAATGTGGTATCATATGCATGGGAAGTGTCATTTACACTGTCAAATTGCAGGGAACATCATTTCATTTCTGGTTGTTTATAAGTAAAATTCAGTCAGGGTGTGGGTAAGTTAGAAAGTTTCTTTAGACTCAATGAACATATACTTTTATGTATACTAATATATTTTTAATATATATGCACACACATATGCATATGTACAATGTGAATCTCTCCAGCAGCATTCAGTCGGCCCGGTAGCCATCCCTGGATCAGTCTCCTCAGTTGCTGGCATGTGGACATCTTGGCCCCTGGGGCCACAGGCCGGCTCCCTCACGTGCACACACAAATGCATGCACAAATGCAAAGAGAGCTGTCTGGGACTCTCCTGATTCCCCAGGGCAGCCAAAGCCTCTGAGCTCTAGTTCCTTAAGACACATACACACAGAGAATCCAGTGGGAATCCTCCCTGGACACCACCAGAGTCCAGCTGGACTCCCCAGGGCCCCCAGCCATCAGCTCCTCCCATGATCTTGACTGTAGAGCCTCCAACCACTCTGAGACCACCTCACTTACTTTCTAATCTCACCCTGGTCAATCTGGTTTGGCATCCACACACTGTCACACAACCATATCTGCTTCCTGTGCTGCACCATGGGCACAAGGCTCTTAGCTCTGGCCCCACCTGCCTCTGCCTGGCTCTGTTTGTCATTTTCATTGGTTCTTCCCGCTTCTGGCACCCAGGCACACAGACCCTCCAGCCTCTGGTCCTGTCCAGCTGCTGTCACCCAGACCTCAGTCACTCTAGGTGCTGGTATCACAGGCCTCTACAACCCAAGGTGTCACTTCAGTTGCTGGCACTCACCTTGCAACATGCGCACGTGCACACACATGAAACAGAATTCCTCACCCAAGCAAAGAGCTAGAAAGGAATTTAACAAGCTGTACAGACCACAGTGGTCAGGCATAGGGCATGAATGGGCAAGCCTACCAAACTATTTAATCACCACCAGCTCTTTTTAGCCCCATATTTTTCTACTCATGCACTTTTCCCTTCCTGTATCAGCCAGCTTCCACCCAATTTTCATTCCCTCTCTAAACATCTGTTAATAAATCCTGTGCAATTCCAAAATTGCTCTGCATCCCATGATGTATCTCCCCCTGTAAATGATGATCCCCCTCAGTGCAAAATGTGCTCCTGCAGCATTGATGCACTTTGATGTGATACTAGGGTCCCTTGCAACCCAAGCCATTCTATGATTCTATGAGTTTCACAAGTGGACTTTTGAACTGAGGCTGTCCTGCAAAAGCCATGGAAAGGAACTGGACAGGACATGCCTTTCTCCGAAGCCTTAATTTGCATGCCTGTGCCCTATTCTCCTGAGAGTTTGTGGAAATGGGAGTTTGATGGGCTGATGGCTTCTGTGATGGTCCTGGGCAAAGCTAAGGCAAGGTGTCATTTGGGCTCCTCTCCCTTTGTGGGTGTGCAGGCAAGCTTTTATCACATACTGCCCTAGGTTCCAATGTACACGTATTCTATTACCACCTCCACAAGTTGTTAAAGCAGGTGGGGCACAGGTTGTTATCTCCTGCTAATGACTCACCCCTGACAACAGTTAATGAGCCATCAAGAACCCACTACATGACTCATGGAATTACCTCATCCTATTGAGAGATGCTCCACCCAGGAGGGAGGAGCCAAACATTCCCACCTGGATATAACTCTGGGTTTTTAAACAGCACAAGTAGCCCTGTCTACTGGATGCCCAGAGGACAAGAGCTATCACCGGACCTTCAGGTGGAGACCAGGCCTTCCACAGGATCACTGCTTCAACCTAACTACTTCACTTGGACTGCTACCACCACCCTGAATAATGGGGTGTCAGGTTGTATCTGACTCTGTCAGTGTTTTTTCTTGTATTATTGCATTTATTTTTAATTTTCCTATAAAATTATAATCCTGACTTGTGATCTCCCACTGGCTGGTTTTCAAACTAATACACATACCTGTATATCAGAGGTGTCTTACATGTATTTATGTCCACAGTCTAATGCCTGAAGAAGTTCTGGCTTAAGAAATTCTTAAGACAGAACTATCACTTGTATAGTGAACAAAGTGCATTACATGCTTGAACTTCAGTGCCCAGAACTCACTTGAGACAGCCCAGGGTCCAAAGTGACTGATGTGTTAATGGTTCTGTCTCACAGGACAGAGTAAACTAGGGGAAGGTGATCTGAAAGGATATTCCTTATTATTGTAGAAAGGTGCACCCTCAAGAAGTGTTGATAAATGTTAGTCCATTACATTTTGCTAGGACTTTTTCCCTGTCTTCTCTTCACCTGCATAGACATGTACATAAGGGCGATGCAAAGAAAAATGCAATTAGGCAGAATACAATATTGAAGCTTTATTTAACAAATTGTTCCCTCAAAATTGGATTTTATCAAATTGGAGGGGTCATTGCAGGGCTTTTTCCTGTTTTGGCATTGTTTGGTTTATAATGTCTTGAATGGTGGATCTGCAGTGCATCATGGATAGTCTGCAGGTGTTGGCAGGCTGGGGAGGATACCTTTATACAGGGCAAGGCTAGAATGCAAAATGATTGTGACAAACCAGGAAGTCTGATTGAAATAAATAAGATGTCCATTAATATGGACAAGTTCAGAGTGCTACAGTGAGAAAAGGCTGATGAAAAATTATTTAGGGGACAACTGGCCAAGCAGCAGTTCTGCAGTTGTGACCTGGTCTTAGCTGAGCTTTTGCAGATTATTTGAATCATGCTGCCATAGTGCTGGTGGTAGGGACTTCTAGGAGGCACCAAGTACAGCTTATACAGGCTATTTTCAACAGTACTACATCAAGTCAGCTATTGCTTTTTTTTGTTTGTTTTTAAGCAATGTGAAGAGAAAATGTCTAGCAATCTGTAACATCTTTGTTCTCACTCCAAAGTGATTTCTTCATGCCTGGGCGACACAGTCACAGTCACCATCTGTGCCTAGTCCTTTCTTGAACAGTCTGGAGTATAGCACTCAATAACACTTGACGTCTAGTACCTCCTACAAAGCATTTGAATGTTTTCAACTTCTCAGTCCATAGGCCTTTCTAGATCAGTTATCTACTCAGGTAAGCACTTTTCTGACTCAATATTTTTGTTAGACCATATCTTATCATGAAAAGTAATCTGATAGTTCTATATTAGATTTCATTTTAAAAAAGACCTGCTGGCCTGGCATTGGACCCATATTCTGGAATATGGAAGCAGCAAGACTTATTGCAGACCAATGCATATTGCTGCCCAGACAAGTCAAGGATGCCCCATCCCTGGAAATGTTCAAGGCCAGACTGGCTAAAGCTCTGAGAAACCAGGTCTAGATGTTCCTGCCCATGGCAACACATTTAGAACTGGATGATCTTTAAGGTCCTTTTCAACCCAACCCATTCTATGAATATTAAGAGTCCCTAGCTCAGTCAAGCATAGAGTAACATGGAGAAATGTTAGGACTGTTTAAAGCGAAAGAGATTCTGACATTCATCCCATATGAGTACGGTGTGGATGTTTAAGCCAAGAGGACCCAGAAGAAAATAACTCTGAATGTAAAAATCAGAGTAAACCTTGAGGCATTGCTTAACAAAGCACTGCTGCAGAAAAAGACTGGTACAAACTGCATGAAAGACACATGAAGTGTGTCCTCTAGTCTGCTCAGTGCTGATAAAGCATATACTAGAGCTTTTTATCCTACTGAAGTCATCATTCTTTTGCAAAAGATAAAACAGAATTAACTAGTGGGACATCAGTGCAGAATGGTAATAATGATAGATGACTACAAAGACCAAAGACATGAGTATTTGGAGCTGATAGGTCTGGGGAAGAGAATGTTGAGGGTACCAAGATCAGACTACTGAAAAAGGAGACAAGCATGTTATGACACCAAGGCAAGGAATAAAAGGTGAAAGTAAATCAAGGAAGGTACAGTATTAGACATCAGAAAAATTATTTGCCAAGAGTCAGGATAGCTCAGCACTAGTTTAAGTGAGAAGATTGTAGACCCTCCAAAACTAGGGATTTTAAAAAGCAAATTAGACAAATACTTGATATGAATGATTTCACTACCCTGGAGCAAAGTATGGATTGGACAGTTTCTAAAAGATCTTTCAAGGCTTATTTCCTATGAAACAATTACAATGTAAATATCCAAACATACTAGTAGTATTGCCAATAATACTATAAAACTGTTGTGAGGGAAAAGCACACTCAGTGCTTCTAGACAAACATACAAGAGGCAGAACAAAAACACTTGCATTGTAGAGCACTTACAAATTATAACACAAAATGTATTCACCCCTAGATTTAGAGGATACATGGTACTCCTGGTAAAGCCATACTTTCTACTCCAAAATTATAAGAAAATTTAATTTACTGTATTGAAGCTGGATTTGGCCCTTCGTTTTGCTTTTCTTGACTTTATTCAGGAGTAATTAGTCACAGTGATAGATGCAGGAGAAAATTTTGACTGCTGAATTCTTAATCTTCTTATCTAATAAGAAATATGATAAAGAGTTACAATTAAGTTTTTTTTATTCTTGACCTACAATGTGTCATTGTATCTGCTTATGATGATAAAGAATTGTATAATCTCAGGAAGAAAGAGCAAGAAGCAGCTGGCTAATTTTCTTATCAACAACTGTTGTAGTGCTTTGATAAAAATGAAAACTTTGGACACATAAGAATTGAAACAGATAAAAAGCATCTACTGGTTTCTGGACTAAAATTGCTAATCTTGCAAAAGGGGACTTCGTCATCATGACCTTCTACGAATAAACATTAAAATACAGAACTATTTAATTTTGTAGCTATTTCTGCAGTGCATGCAAATGGAATTTAATTAAAGATGAAAAAACTTACATTAGATAATGTTTGTGACCTCCTGCCCAATTGCTGTCTATAAATATCCCGACCACTGCTTCTGGCAAGCATATTGCAAATGAAACAAAAAAATACATTGAAGAAATGTATCAATTGGATAGAGTTTGATGGTATTAGGAAGCATTAGATGCTTTCTAAACACATAGGAAAAATCTCTTTTGTCTCAAAGACCATGTAATTTCAAGTGCCAAAGCTGAGAAACGTGGAAATGAACACAAGAAGCAACACAATCAGGATGAAAATAAGCATGTGTAATGCTTGTGTGTTTCTTTTTGCACTTTTTAAAGCTAAGCATATATATTTCATCACCTACTCTTCTCCTCACTTCTCTTGAAACATTTTGTCTTCCTTCTGTATTCAGCACCCTTTTCTATCCCTGTGCTTTTATGACCCTCTGATTCATCTGAATCAGTTGCATTATTGTACATATTTTTAAAATGAAATGGTTGTCTCTCTTTGCTATGTAGACGTGTACGTGACTGTAAGTGAACCTTGTTATTGGATTGTTTGTTTCTTTGGATACTTGCAAAACGTGATGGTATGCTTGGTTAAAAAAAGAGAATCAGAATAGTAACTGTCATGGTCTAGCTTGTATACTAGTTACTTTCATGATTTTCAATCTTTCCACAGCTATTAATATGCAGTCCATTTGCATTTTTTAAAAAAGCATTTAAAGCCTTTATCATTGGAAATTTTTGATCCTCTTCTCATGACTAGATGTGGCACATGGAAAAGAAGAGTTTTCCTGCCTCCCAGTCTCCAGAATCCATTTTAAAGCACTCTTCGAAGATTTCAGTTAGCAAAAAAACTAGCCGAACTGGGAAGTACACCCTGCTTGTTTCTTCCCTAACTATTGTGCCTAACACAGGTACAGGAGAAAGAATCGTTTTATTTCTTAAAATTTCAGTTTCTCTCTAATGGCTCAAGAAGTATTTTCTTGATAGAGAATTTTTTCCTGTACTGTACTCAATTATGTCTTAATCTCACTGTTGATGAAATTGTACTAGAACACTCAAAGGTCAATCTTTCAGCTTTCACAATAGAAATTATGACAAAAATAGCCATAGGCCCAAAGCAGATATTTAATTGTATGTTCTAAAGAGTTGCTGCTGTTCTCAGTAGCGTTGAAATTGCCGTTCATTAAGACATAAAAAAAAAATCCACAGTTACAAGAAAAGAAACATACAAAATAACTAACGTCACAGCCACATGCAGTAATAGCTAGTTTATTATCAAAGCAATAGTAGTTCAATGTACTCAAATAGTGTGAATAAACTTTGTCAGCTCCTGCATCCACAATGGAAATCAGTGATAAAATCTTATTTAAATCAGAAAATACAGCACATTGACGAGTTTAACTGTCTTGAATGAGTAAGTCCCTGAAGTAGCTACCGATTTAAAGTGAGAATCATTGGTATGCACCAATGGTGATACACTCTGTAAAGAATAAATAAGTTGTAAAGAATAAAGGAGACAAATTTCTACTAGCTTCCAGAGGCCATATTGAAGCAGAATTACATAATTCCATTCATTTTCAGAGATAAATTTTCCCTAAATCTTCTTTTTTTTGTCCTCAGTGTTCTATGATGTTTAGATGTTAGCTCTCTTTTAAAGTTTCATGATAAAAGACTGTCAAAACCAAGCAAAATCTATAAAATGTCTTATTTCAGGTGTTTGGATATGGCACTTTTTAAAAAATATATTTTGTGTCATAGGTTCACAGAAGGTAAGACCAGAAGATCTCATTTCAAACATCTATTCTGACTTCGTAAAGACCTTGGTTGAATTAGCTGAACTTCAAAACAGCTTCAAAACTCCAAGATTTGTTATGGATAACATGTTTCTAATATTTTTAGGGATGCAAAATCCCAAAAGACCGTCGCAATTAACTCTTTTAGTATTAAAACCACCTAAAAATAAAGACCAGAAATGTGCTGACTAATCAGTTTTGTATGGCTATTAACATTTACAAAATTCAGATATATTAAACAAATATTTCTCTCCCCTGTTGGGAATGGAAATTAGTATAAAGAGAAGGACAACTATCTTTTGAAATTATGAAGTAATCTCTTAAGAGTGTTTGAGGATGCTGCCTCAGTTAATATTTTGTTATTGTAGCAGTAACTTCAGATTTTGAGAAGAGACAGAAATTATTTGGTAGTAGTCTAATGAAAATTTTAACTACCAGACTTCATTCAAATTTTCTCTTTTAGTAGAATAATTGGAAAAATTTTCCTTTTTCATAAAAACATAATCATACTCTTGTTATGTGAACACTTAATAGGTTTTGGTTTTAAGAGGAAAATGAACAAACTTTTGTAGAATTACAAGAGAATAGGAATGAGAGTGACTGTGAGATTGAAAAAGTATGTTTTATTATGAAAAAATACATGAATTCAGAAAAAGAAAATCCTTGGCTTGATCATACTTGCATTGTTGTAACAAAAACTGGTGATGAGATCTGCAACCTGCCAGAGATATGATAAGAATCAGTGGTAAACATAAAAACAGAATAATTGTGCAGCATAACATTAAAAGCAATCATACAATTTATAAAATGTGATATTTTATTTTACAACATTTTTAAATGTTGAAGTTAAGTCTGGGTACTTTCTATAAAAGATACTTCTCAGTCGTTAATACTTCTGCCAGTATT
This sequence comes from Grantiella picta, assembly GCA_013397955.1. Classification (NCBI taxonomy): domain Eukaryota; kingdom Metazoa; phylum Chordata; class Aves; order Passeriformes; family Meliphagidae; genus Grantiella; species Grantiella picta. The sequence continues at coordinate 519,645 of VZRM01005135.1, read as the reverse complement.
TAATTTAATTTCACGACCAGCACAATTTTAGCCTCCTGAACTTGTCTTCATTCAACTGGGACTCAATGGTAAAGAAACACAGAAAGATAATGACTATCAATTATGTTAATTTTAATACTAGACAAAGAATTCAAAAACACAACTAAGAGAGGAGTGCACCAGCAATTATTTACTTTGCTTTAATTCTAAAATTAAAAAAGCAAACACACAAACATAATAAGCTTTGCTTGTTTTTCTCTAGACGAGGCTTCCATCTCATGTTGTAGTCAGCCCTGGTAGGCAGCTAAACACGGGACAAACAATCACTTGCTCTCCCTCTGTAGTGGCCCAGGTGGCTGAGTTAGAGCTTGGTGTCCTTGAAAGTGTGGAGGACTGGGAAGAAATTGGAGATGGGCCAGAGGAGAGTGAAGAAGAAATGGATTTTCCTACTGACCTCCCATCCCTGTACTACAGATAGTANGAACCACTGTGGGAAAAGGCTCCCCTAGTCATGACTTTAGGGTGTTGCCCCCACATCCCTCCACTGGGGTGGGGGAGAGAACTGGAAGGGTAAAAGTGAGAAAAATCCTGGGCTGAGATAGACGGTCTAGTAGGGAAAGGAAAATCTGCACAGGAAAGGAAGAAATCAATCTACCTTTTCCCAAAGGCAGAGAGATATTTTGCCGTTTTCAGGAAATTAGGGACCATCACATGTAAGAATTACTTGGGAAGAGAAATGCAGTAAGTCCAAACTGGCCCCCCCTTCCTCTCTCTTTCCCCCAGATGTTCTTGCTGAGCATGATGACAGGCAGTGTGGGATGGTTGGGCTCAACTTCCCCAGATGTCTCCCCTTGTGACTCCTTGTGCACCCCATGACTACCTACTGGTGGGACAGAGTTAGAAGTAGAAAAGACCTTCATTGTGTAAACCCTGCTCTGCAGCAGCTAAAGAATCACAGTCTTGTAAACACTCTCTTGGTCCAAAATCCAAAACACAATGCCATACAAGCTAATAAGCAGAAAATTAATTCTATCCCAGCAAAAATGTGGCACACTTTGTTTCTGGAAGTTGTACATACCTATTCACTCTATTTCTGATAATTGTGAATATTTACAAATGGGTAAGATATTAATTTACAAGATTGTCATTAGAAGTTACCTTCATCATTTTGAAAAACATTTCCCTAACTTTTATAAATCAAAAAATAAGCAAGCCAATTCTCAAAAGAAACACTCTCATGAGAGTGAAAAGTGAATGAGATGAGAATTTAATTCTACTATTTTTATTTGTGATTGGGTTCTCCGTCCTTTCCAAAAATAAGTGGTCTAAATGACTTCATATTTAAGTAAAGAAGCTGTTAGTGCTTAACCATATAAAATCATCTAAATAGCCCATTCAAAATCCTTGAGAGAAAAATTGTTAAGTAGCCTCTTACAACTCCATCTCATTTCTTTTGATTTTCACTGTAAAATCAAATGGTGGAGGCATGCTAACCTGAAAACCTGCTGTGCAGATTCAGGCTGGTGCCACGGGGAGGAAGGAGAGAGTTGTCCTTAGCTTCTGCTTTCTTAGAGTAACATGACTGACCTGGGAACAGTGATCTTAAGTTGAGAAGAAGGTCAGAGAAATGACCTGGATCAGCTCCAAAAGCTTTTGAAAATATCCCTTATCTCTAAATAAATAGAAGAGGGAGGACACCCTCATTCATTGTTTTCTGGATTCATAATGAGCTGTTGTCATTTTCTGTTTGGCCTCATTTCTTCCTGAGATTTTTCATTGCACATTTTAGCTGATGAATAGCCAATCTGCTATTTTATATGCAGTACATGATAGGTAGAGAACCCTCATATCATAGGTAGATTCATCAGTTTTAAAAAGAGATTAAATGTTTGTTCTAATAAATCCAAACACTCCATTACATATAAAAACTTTTCAGCTCTTAGTTTTTTTGTTAAAACTCTATTGTTAAAAGTGCCTTTCTCTTAAATAGTTATTTGGTTATGTTGTTTTATTGAGAATAATTGCATTGCTTCTTGTCAGCATTCTTGAGGGTAGAGGCCATTGACTATTCAATACATACATAAAAGAAGTTTCTTAACCATCACCAGAAAATGAATTACTTTGTTAGTATATGGGGGGTTTATGCTTATATGGTTTTTTTCTCTTTGGCAGCCTAAATGGTCTTGCTTTATTATACATAAATGGTTTCATTACTGAACAGTACGAGTATCAGGAAATTATAACCTATCATTTCATGAAGTTTGTCATCTCAATTATCTGAGGAACAAAAAACATGTGCTCTACTTGGAGGGAGATGTTGTTTGTAAGTATTGCAAGTGCCAAGACAATTCACCATTGAAAGTGCTGTGAGTGCCATTTCTCTCTACCATAAATATCTATGCAGGACAGAACTTATAACAGTACACAGAGTTCAGTGATTCTTTTCAAAATATTTAATTTAAATTAGCAAATATGTTAGTGCTTAAAAAAAAAGTAAGACTTTTTTTGCAAAGTTTTTTTTTTTACACAGAGAACTACAATTGACTTTTCATATCTGTGCATTGACTTACAATCACAAGTCTAGTCTTGTAAATTTTGAGTACTTTTTTTAATAAACAATGTTTTTATATGTTTAAGATGTGTCTCATGGGAGGAGAATCTGCATTTCAAGAAGACATTCTTACTGTTCACTTAGTTATTAATCAAGAGATTAATAAATATGAAATCTTCTATGCATGAGGTATTTACAATTTTCCACAGACCCAGAGAAAACATAAACATTACAAATAAATATTTTTGTCTTTTTTTAATAGCTAGTAGTAGATGATGAGAGAGATAAAGACATTATAATGTCTTTATTATTGTCTGTTTTATTGTCAGTGGTATTATTGCCACTGATAAAGTAGGCTTTTACTTAAGTTATGAAATATACAGATTTATTGAAAATTATTTTTTAAATGAGATGGCTTATTTAGTGAAATAAAATAGATAAAATGTGTGAATGGATTGCTATATACTTTAATCACGGATATAAGTCACAGAGAGCATTATTTAAAGTTTTATAATGGCCTAATGTTTAAAGAGAGAAGCCTAACTATCCTATTCAAAATAATGGTGAATTATTATTGAAGCTCCTCTCCCTTCATCTACTCACCAAGTTTTACCAAGTGACATTTAAAAGCAGGGTTCATTTCTTCAGACCTATTAAGAGTGTTTTTCTTCCTTATTTTCCCGTGACTTATTCTTCTTGTCTTATTGTGTTATACTTGCTATGATCTGAAGCAGCTCTCCACTATACAGGAGAAGGTAATTATTTTCTCCTTGGTTGATTTGTTAATTCCAAATTAGATGTAAAAATGCTGCACAGCTCTCAGTGATTTCTGTTCTTTGAAAACATTTGTCTGCACTCCAAGAAGAATATTTCTTCCTTGTTTGAAAAGAAACAGCACATAAAATTTGCTTAAGAGACTGAGAATGTGAAAATAAGATTTATTCTAAATATAAATGTTCCATCAAAAGTTAAAATATTTACTACAGAAATTTATTTATAAAACATTATTTATATAAGCAAGAAAATTTCCACTAATATACATACAAAAAAGGCTGAATGGTTTCTTGAAGAAGAAAATGACCCTAAGAATTTTTTTTAACAATGAAATTTGTGGTGACATATCTGATTGACAACACTGGCTGATTCCAATATTATAACTCTAGATTTCTTAACAGCTCTTAGACAATTACAAAAGGTGAAAAGGAACACTGGGTTCCTCTGTAAAATTCTCATTTTCAGTTATAATAATGTTTCCACAGATAAGTGGCATACAAAAGCCCTGATGCCCAATATTTTACAATCGTAAGCAGCATGATCCCAATACAAGTTAACAATTAAAATAAGCTTAGCTTTAAAATACAAACAATCTTTTAAAATCATATAAATTCCGGTCCTATGGGACAGTTCACATGTTGAAAGCTCTGCACAAGATTGTATATTTTCCTGAACAGAGTACAATTAAGAAAAGCAGCATAACATGTGCTTCTGCAGATGGCATGTGAATAAAAAAATAGAATACTATGTCACACAGGAGAAATTCCTTTCAATTTACTTTGCAAATTTGGAAAGAAAAATTTCATTTTACACTTTTCATTCCATGTCATGAATAGGAGGTAATTTTTTCTTCAGAAGTACCTCATTCTTTGTTGATCATTAAGAATGGCTCAAGTATCATTCAGCCAGAGAATAATAGAGCCTAATGAATTTATTTAAATGTCTCTTTTTGTTCCCTTATATCTCACTAATTTGAGCTCTTTTAGGGAATTGAGGTATTTGCTAATAAAACTGAAGGACAACTTTATAAGAGATAAACACAATTTTCCCTTTCTTCCACAGAACTGTTATTAGAGAAATGTTCACAAAGAAGTTACCTGGAATATTTGAAGTTAAGGCTCTATTTGTATACCTTGTGACACACAACTGTATTAGAGAGTGCTTGAGTGGCTGCCTGAGATGCAAAACTATGACTTGCATGGGAAGACAGTTTTGTTTAGATGTTCTAAGAGGAAAAGTTTGTGGATTTCAACATTTTTCCTTCCAGATGGAGAATTAAATTATTCACTGAGCTCTCTAGGGGTTACTGAGCTGGATTTCCTGAAGTTAAGAGAGAAAACAAGGTACAGTATTGTGTTGTTGCTTGTCTCTTGAATAGACTTGTGGATGCAAAATTTATGTGTAGAAGTAAATTGCTTAAAAGCTTATTGCTTCTCTGTTTCCAAGTTTTGTATTACTGGTAAATGTTAAAAAATAATGCTAAAGTAGCAGAACATTTTTGTTCAGTGGCTTCCATCTAAAACGTACATTCCATTTCTCCCAGCTCTTTCAGTCATATTTTTTCCGAAATGTTTCATAAGAAAAGGACCAGAAAATGCAAATTTCATGTTTTAGTCACTAGTTCTGGAGCACTCCCTTTTAGGGCCAATACTCTCCAATATTTCCATTAACAACTTAGAGGACTTGAAGGTATACTGAGTAAGTTTGCCAATGATACTAGACTGGGAGGAGCTGTTGATTGTCTCAAAGGCAAAAAAGGCCCTGTAGAGAGAGCCTGAAAAATTAGGCAGCTGGGCAATCACCAACTGCATGAAACTTAACAAGAGCATGTGCCGGATTCTGCATCTGGGATGGGGCAACTCTGAATGCACATAAAGACTGGGGAATGAGAGGCTGGAGAGTAGTGCTGTGTAAAGGAATCTGAGAGTCCTGTCAGTATGAGTCAACAGTGTGAATGAGGGAATATAAGGCCAATGCTGTCCTGGAGTGCATCAGGCCCTGCATTGCCAGCCAGGCAAGGTAGGGGATTGTCCTGCTCTGCTCTGCACTGGGGCAGCCTCACCTTGAATATTGTGTGCAGTTTTGGGCACCCCAATATAAGAAGAATAAGCAGCTATTGGAGAGTGTCCAAAGGAGGGCTCTGAAGGTGATGAGGGGTCTAGAAGAGAAGTTGTGTGAGCAGTGGCTGAGGTCACTTGGTCTCTTCAGCCTGGAGGAGACTGAGGGGAGACCTCAGTGCAGTCTACAACATCCTCACAAGATGAAACGCAGGGACAGGTACAGATCTCTTCCTTCTCTGTGGTGACCAAAAATAGGACTTGAGTGAATGGCAGGAAGCCGTGCCAGGAGAGATTTAGGTTAGATATTAGGAAAATGTTTTCTACCCAAAGGGCAGTTGGGCACTAGAACAGCCTCCTCAGGGAAGGGGTCATGGAACCAAGCATGCCAACTGTTCCAGAGACATTTGGACAGTTCTCTCCGGCAAATGGATAGAGTCCTTGGGCTGGATCTTGTGCAGAGTCAGGAGTTTGACTCAATATTCCTTGTGATTCTCTTACAACTCAGGATATGACTCTATGATTTGATGTTTTACCTAAAAATATTTTTGCTCTGGATCTTATTTTTAAAATACAGGAAATTTTAAAAACATAAAAACCCTGGAAGAGAAAAGCCTGAAAGTATCGTTCAGAGTTAATGTAGGTGTGAGACTCAGGCAATCAAATATTCTAATTTGTGCTTACCCATTCTGAACGCAGTGGGCATATTTCACTTCCCTGTCATGCTCTGATCCGCTGTTGCTAGGCAGAGAGGATATGATGGTAAAATGACTTTATGTACTAAAATTGATTTAAATTACAACAGTCATTCTCACAATAATCCTTTTAATTGCTCTTAGGAATTATGAAATTAATTAAGAAATATCTTCTGGCATCCCCTCAATAGAAAAAATAAAATATTGGTTTAACTCATTGAATGATGGCTACCTTGTGAAAAGTAATCATCTTAGCTTTTCATTTCTATGAAGAAAAAAAAAACCAAAAAGAAAATGAAAGTTGAACGTGCCTAATAAAGAAGGATTCCTCTTTTGTATCCATTTCACCATCTTGGTGCCTACCTTATCAGCTAAACCAGATGAAATTAGTGGTGTCTTGAGTCCCATTAAGAGGAGGAGAGCCTTTGTTTTTTACGTGGTAACACTTACTTTCCTGTCATTTTCTCTCTTTCTATGCCTTTGTACTCAACTTACACTGCTGGGAAAATACATTAACCTTTAAAGGGAAGTGGTAAAATACTCTGTTATATGAAGTATAAAAATATTTCCTTCAAGCTATAGTACTTATTTTCTTTCTGTACTCATTAAGTGTTTATGCGGTGTTTACAGTTGCACACTGTTAGCCAGATTTAATTAGGTGGCACAGGACATTGAAATATATTAAGAGAACCCTGCCACAGCTGATGATACCTACCAGGAATCAAATAATGACAGGAATTGCAAGGGTGGCATTAAACTTTTATCTGCATTGCCCAGCCCTTGGTTCTTTGAATTCTGGAGTTCTTCCTCTGTAACATTTTAGAGTATTCTCAGTCTAATTGCTAATCATACTGCTTGTCAATGACTACAAGGTGAGAAAGGATAGGAAACTCTTGCTCCTGCTCTCATTTCTTTACCCCTTTAGTAGCAATAATACAAAGACAAGATAGAAATCATTATTTTTCATTCAGAGCGCTGGGAAAGTTCTTATTCTGGAATTGATATTTTCATAGCAAATAAGGCCAGTCAGGTCCCACCAGATCTGTGACACAAAATCAGTTATGATATACCTATAATCCAGATAAATGTTTGTTTTGACCCAAACTATATATTTTACTCATCTGCAATTCTGGCATTAAAACAATGCATTCTGCATTGATATCAAATCCTCCTCTTTAATTAATAGAAATGAACAAAGAAAGAAATACATTAAAAACATAAAAGTAGAGATAGCTGGGACAGGGGAGAAATTCAGTCTGTTCGATATAGGCAAGATTCTGAATAAGGGTCATGAATACTACTTAAGCAATGGGCCATTAGAGCAGTGTGGTTATCATGAAATAATCTCACCCCTGGAGAGATAACTATGGACCAGATGCAGCCATGTGCTTCTAAGCACCCAGGGGCATAGTTATCATGATAATCACACCTGCTGATTTTGTTTCATTGCCACTATAAAATGTTCTGTATTTCATCTCAGTACAAACATAAGAGTGTTTAAGTATATTATTCTGACCACAGAAAATTGCCAATTAATGCAAGAATAGCTAAGTAATTTAAGCTGCAATGCTGCTGCAAACCATATAAAAATGTGGCGGTGGAGAGCATAGTAATAGTTGTAGGGTAAGCTTGAAGGAAATAGATCTTTGTTTCAGAGGAGAAAGGGTACATTATCAGATGTTTAAGATATTTGAAAGACAAGACCCTATGTCTCACTGCACCAGGACAAGGCCATAGCTCCTGTCTTTTCTTCCCCACTTGCCAAATATTTGACCTCTTAATGCTAAAATAGATACAAAGGATTCAGTACCAGTAACAAAAAGCTTTAGGTAACTTTTTTCCCCCAAAAACCAGGCTTCATCAAACCCCTTTGGTACCTATCTCCTGAGAAATCCCAAAGATTTGAATTCATAGTGTATGCATCAAAGACCCCACTTTCTTTTGTCTGGAGACAATGGTTGGGATGGCTGTTGGCAAAATATTCACAGTCCCCTCAGGGAGACGAGCTGTCAAGTAATAATAAGGCAGCAAGGAGCATCAGGGAACAGGGTCTGGGCTTCTGTGGAAATACCTCTGAATCTGACTTGTTTTAAAGGCTAGGGGCTCCATCTAAAGAGTATACGGTCCTCCTCTCTCTTCACTGAACCAGTGTTACCTGACACAAAAGAATACATTAGGAAAAAAAGTAAACAGATGGAGTTTCATCTTCACAGCTTTAACCAAATGAAAGGAAAGAAGGGGCTTTGTTTTCTTTCCATAATTAAATCTGATTCTCTTTGAAGTAAATTTCTGTTGTCTGGAAAAGGCCTACATAAAAAAAAGCTGATGAAGCCTGGTCAAAATTAAATTAAATATTTTCAGTTCACTGAGATTTTAAGACACAAGATGATGCTCGAAATATACCTGATATTTTGACAACCTCGTCCTAAACATGATCTAGTAGAATTAGGTCTATAGGTTTATCACCTGAGTGTCCTGTGATTCATGTAGGGTGCACATTTTAGTAGACATATAACACAGACAAAAATTAACTGTAATTTTTTTGATAAATATTGATTAAAAAACAATACTTGTTCAGAAGAAATTTTACCAGAGATAACAGCTGAATAAAAAAATTGCTACATACACATCATCTAATTTCACATTTTTTAAAATATTTTAGGCTTTTGTGCTGGCTTTCTAAAAATGGGATTAGGGACTCTCAAATCATAATGCTATAGAAAGTACTGTCAATCACATTAGGACAGCATGACCAGGAGCTGTTAGCTTATCTGAGGTATTTTATGTTTGTTTGTGCATTTGTTTGTTTGTTCAGTTGGCTGGTTACATTTTTTTAATCCAGATTCCTGAATAAATGACATGAAAGTGTGGACATAATTGAAGATAAAACTTAGCAACACAGTTAGAAATATAAACTATATAAGGCAAAATGTCCCTTTAAATATTTTTAATGCTGTGTTTTCTTTGCGTCTTGGTTGTCAGGAGTTCATGGGGGAAAAATAACAAAGGAAGTACTGTAACTGAGACATAGTCAGACAGATGGCAGAGGAAAGAAGTTATGAGACAAAAGAGAATGGGAAGGAATCAAAAACAATAAATAAAACTACTAAAGAGAATAGAGAAAATTTGAAAAAAAACAACTAAAGAAAATTGAGCAACAAATTACTGAGTAAATTCTACAAAAATGTTACAAAAAACAAGGGAACAANTTTTAAAAGCCTTTGTAAAAACCAGAGTTCACTTTTCCACATTTCTAACTCTTATAGGAATTGCAGAGGTAAAGACATAAATCAGCTTGATCAATAAATGAATTTGTGGAGAGACAATTACAAATATCTTGAGGAGTCTTCAGTTTCATGCATTACATTAACCCCTACCTGCTTCTATAATTTAAAAAGACAAAAATTCTGAAAATAGTCACCTGAGAATTTTATGACTCTTCATGCTTTTCCAGATACAAAATTCTATTTAAACACACGATTATCTTCCTGTGCCATATGTTTAGACTCCCTTTAACATGCTTTTCGTACTTAGATATTATTTGCTCTGAAAAAAATTTCATCTATGTTCTTACTGAAAAGTAATTTTTACCTTTATTTTTGCTTATGTGTCTGAATTTTGTGGAGGTTTTTTGTGTTGTGCTGTGTTGTTTTGCTTTGTTTTGTTTTTCAAGAAAAATGTGTAAAATATATTCTCAAGAGAACACATAAAAGAGTCAGAGATTACATTCTCAGATATTATTAAAATATTCCAAAAGTGATTTTGTTTTAATTTTTCTTAGAAGAGTTTAGGAAAAAAAAATCTATATCCAGTGAGGCAAAACTGAAGCTAAGTACTATAAAAATAATGTAAAGGATTATTTTTGCCATGCAAGAGGCAATTCATAATAAACCATTGTTCAGGAGAATGGAAGAGGAAAAGGGGAGGAAGGAGATAATTTGTTAGATTGTCAAACTCTGGCCAATAATTCCCTTTATCCCGTGGACTTGACCACTAAATTTAAAATAAATAGATGCAAACAGGTCTACTAAGGGCTCTGGTAAACTATCTCCAAAAAAATTGGTAATTCCACAGTACATAACTCCTAAAGTTCAACTCATAGTCCTTGCTTTTTGAGCAGGGAAGGGGAGAAAGCTTTCAAAAACTTTGTGACTGAGCTGAGTTTAGGATTTTACAGGAACAGGGACACTGGAATGTGCATTTCTTCTTCATCTGTGTTCCTAGTCAAAAAGCAAATTATGTTGAGAATACCTCATGCAGAAACAAAATATTTAATGTCTTTTTAAACCATTTATTTAAGAGTCTTTGAGCAGCAGCTCCATTGAGCCTGATCAGATTATTTTTCAGGATGCTTAGTCACCAGGCAAACTTCTAGGAATGTAAAAACATTTAAGAGTTAATTTTTACTCTCCTCCACATGTGTACTCCTTGAAGTATTATGGGCTAAGGAAAAAGAATCTTGTAAGGTAATTTCCTTAAGAAAAAAAGCAGATGTAAAGTTTTCTAATTAACTCCTCTCGCCTATTTTAACTTATGCAGATGTAAGTTATCTAATTGTTACTTTATTGGCTCTGAATAGATTGGTTGTGTTTTAATGGCATCTGTATGTTTTTTGCTTCACTGGCATTATAGGAACCATTGCTGTGATCTATACAGGAAAGCTACAGTGACTGAGTTTGAGATACAAGAAAATTACATACTAAAAGCTCAACACAAAATTTCATTTTTTTTGTTATTTAATGTAAGATGTAGAATATCCACAAATGTGAAAGATCCATTTATCTATCTATCTGTCTCTCTATTCTCTCAAAGTCGTCAATATGGGAACATATAATTGGTTTATTTTGTACTAAGAAATATTATGTACAAATAATCTGATTAATGCAAATATTCCACAACTCAGAATATTGTACTTCTTTGATAACGGCATTAGTCACTACCTTACTTTCCTTTGTCTTATTATAGCTTCTCCTCCTATTACAGGGCAAATGCAAACACCATGAATAGCTTTCCCAGACATAACAGGAAAATAATAATGGAGAACAGAAAAGCACATGTCTGAAAAGGTGGAGAGAAAGCAGGGATCTTAGAAAGAACAAAACAGAATAACCTTATTGGAGAGAAGAGGCAAGAAGGGGAGAATACAAGAAAAGGCAAGGCATAAAATATTATGAGCATTAGCCAGAATGGGAAAACACTGTATTTCAGCAATAAAAGCTGCTGAAATTGAAGGTATTTTCAGCTACTGGCAAGATGGGGGATAAAATGCAAGTACAGTTATATTTGATATAGTGTAAAGAATTTATAAGACCAAAAAATCTGGAAAACTGGCAATGACAAGAGAAGAAAAAATATTGCTGAACACAGCCCCTTTGATAAGGAGGAAACTTGAAAGAACCTTCTAAAAAGAGAAAAAAGTCTGTACAAAGGAGAGTTATATGGAGAGACAGAATGGAAGAGTGGGGATCAGGAACTTGAATATAAATAAGGAGCAATAAGCAGACACCTAGAGCTGTGGCAGTAAGGAAGGGGGTTTTAAAAAATCCATGAAAAAGAGCAGAAATCATAGGGAATAATGGGGTTCTGAGACAGTCCCTGTCAGGTGTTATGGGCAGTGTGACACTGTAGGAGCATGCAGCAATGCCACAACACCTTTTAAAGAATTTGAATAACATGATTCACCACTTATAGTGATTGGCTCATTTTAGATTGAGGATGTGTTCATTTTTAAGGGCTTGTCTTTAAAACAGACTGCTCTCTGAATAAGCAATCTGTTAAGCTTCAATTTGTTTAGTTCATTGATTTATATTATTCTAGTAAACCAGGCACTTCTGCTCCATTATAACCACTTGAAAAACAAGATGCTTAGTGAGAGTAGTAAAGTTGTGTTTTACTTTATTGTTTTTAATGCACTTCTATTTTTTCTGTTGTTAATTTTACATGGTTCATTTTTTAAATTTATTTTCTAACTTTTATCAGCATTCAAAGCTGCTATCAGAATTGAGAATGAGTGGCTTCCTCAAAAGAAAATGGCAATCTGAACTACTAATGTTCGAGGACAAGTAGTAATCAATGAAGATTGCTTTTGTAAGGGACTGAATAATGAAGTAAAACTGAAGTATCTGGTAGTTTCAGAAACAGTTTTTGAAGACTATATTCTATTGTTGCAGAAGATGCTAGCTCTTTTCCTAGAGTTCAAGGAGTTTCCTAGAGGTCAAATTTATAAAATGAAAAATATAACATTTGTAAACATTTATAGAAAGAAAATAAGGGTGAAAGCTGTCACACTGAAGTAAATTTCACATCCCAAATTTAAATAATGGGTACTCGTGCTTTAAAGATCCTCAGGCATCTTAGTTTGGACATACGAGATAAGTGTCTTGCATAGACAAGAGAAACTCAGTTCCAGCTTGTATACAAGAAAATGTTTTTCAGTGTTAATGAGCTATCTGCTGCTAAATCATTGTTCTTCCTTACTATGTTTAAGTTAGACTTCACTCAGCCTGACAGCTCTAAACACTACCTTTCATCTAAGACAGGATAAGTAAGAACATGGTTAAACTACTAAGTAATTCCATCCCAAGAATACAGTTCTGTCCAGAGAAGAGCTTACCTAGGAAATGCTTTTTTGGCCAGTATTTGCCCTGAAAGCAAAAAATCAGGATATGTTGGTTGAATGGCAAGGTCAAATTAATAATTGTCTGCCTTCATATATGTCTCATTGCCCTCCTTAGTCATGCTTGTGACGCTGTGTGCTAAATCAAATCCCAATACTAATAAATAATTAAAAATTAATAATTTTTGCTTACAATATGCTGCAAAATTTTTAGCTAGGCAGAAAAAAAAACCATGAAAAATGAGAATATAAAGATTACAGGCCGAGTGGGTGTAGCTTGCTGAGAAATATGAATATAAAAATGAAAAAAAAATAACTTTACCCTGAGCTAAAAAGGAAGCTAAAAGTGTTTTTAGGTGCATGATATTTAAAAAGGTCTCAGAGCAGTGAAAAAAAGTACTTTGCTTTATTATTTGATTTCTGTTGTGTTCAGAAAATCAAAACTGTATTTGTAAAGAGGATTTCATCAAGAGAGTAATACCTTTTTCTCATCTTGAATAGATGACTCACAAAAAGTTGAACTTTTCTAGCTCCACAAAAGAAGATATGATAGAATATCAGCTGCAACATTATGAACTGAAGCCTCTTATGACTTTTGAGATCCAGATTGGTTCCCAGTTTCATGTGACTTCTGACTGTGCTGATGGAAGCTCTCATTGATACTGCAGATCTTCCTGGAAGAAAAAATTACACCATCTTACATACTTCAGTAATGTTCAGGAAAAAGGTAATATTTGAGCATAAACTAATGAGTTTTCTAAATATCTAGCTGTGGTCCTTCCCATTTATCTTATTAAGGAGTAAGGTACTTACAACCAGTGCAGTTTTATGACATAATGCCAGTAACTTGCCCATACTGAGGTTTTGTTACACCAGGTAGCATAATTAGATTAAGCCACTTGACTTTGTGAACTTGAGTCCTATTTCAAAAAGCAGCTTTCAAAGACCCTATAGATACACACAAAGCAGTACTAAGCATCTTCCAGAATCCTGCAGAAATCCCACACTGTGCTAAATGCATAATATTCAACCCTTTGAGAGAGCTCAAAGCAGTGCCCTGGTGTTGTGCTTGTCCTCACGGTGTCCTTCTGCAGGTTCAGCGCCTGTCACTAACACACAGTCACTGTCCTGTGCTTTGCTCAGCTGTCCCAGCCTCTTCACCTGAAGATCTGTATGCAGGTACTTTCTGCGGTTTTGAATGCTCTCTCGTGCTAAGAGACAGAGCAGTCATCATGAGAATGCATTTACAGGATTCCAGATAGGGATAAAAGTCCCCGAAAAACCACCGTGACTGTCAAGGTAGGCTACAGTAATCTCCTCGTATCCATTAAAAGATAATTTCCTGATACATATAGATTAACCCTATCAAGCCATACTAATTACCACCCCCTTAAATCCTTCTTTGCATAGTCTATGCTTTTCTGCAGGTGTGAATTTCATGCTAGATGAAAACAGTGTTGCTGTCTTCATGCCTGGGAGAACAACAGAAAGATATCAAAAACACTGTCAAACTCAGGGAAAAAGGCACAGGTTTTTGAAGAAGCCATTTGTGGGCAAATTTGACTTTTAATTTCAATTTCAAGAACTGTTTTCTGCTTATGAAAATGGAATATTCCTTTCTTAAATATAAGAATAATATAAGGAATATTAGTCCTTTCTTAAATTCAACAATTTAGAAACAACAACAAAAAGATAATATGATATATTTTGGGAATAACTCTGTTCATATCATGGTTTGGATAACTAGTGTATGTAGAGAAAGAAAACAGAAATGCACTTAAATATTTATTCAATTTCAGGAAATGACAAATATATCATATTATGAAGGTACTAAAATATAACAATTACTTAAACAGTAACAACATATTCTGATCTTTCTCTTTACAAAGGTAAGATATGAGTCACATTTTGCCCACAAGGATGACTGTGAAAAAGCAGTGTTTCCACCTTGCGAATGCACACATGTATGCACAGCAGTTACCCTTGAAGCTACACACAGTTGTTCCGAAATCTCTGCTGCTTGGAATTGATCCACAGCAAATCCAGAAATAATTCTGTCTATCTCAGCTGACCAACCAAGATAATACTGATGGTGAATATTCCCAACTATATTTGTCTTATTCTAATAGGAACATACTTGTTCATAATTTGTACACATGAAAAATAAACAAAATTCATTACTGGGTAGAAAATAAGTAATCTTCAAAATGAGTACTATGTAGAAAAATATTTTACTTTTAAAATCAGTTCTGGTTATGAAATTCTGCCTTGATTTTGTTTCATATTCTTCCTCTAAATGCATAAATAAACATATTATTTTTTGACAGTTACAAGTTACTTAGCTCCTCTTCTGTACCTTACATATTCTGCAAATTTTGTGCACATAATTGAATATAGATTTTATATTATTCTTCTAATTTCTTTCATTTGCAGCCTTATTTGGTTAATTGTGTTTTGTTGTTGTACTGTCATACCCAAGAAAAAACACTCCTAATACATGCAGAAGAATTATCATTTGAAAATACTGAAGGCATAAATTAGACATTAATTTTCAGTGTACAGAGAAATCAAAAGCAGCTTTCTGCAGAATAAGAGATTTATTGAAATAGGGTTTCTTCTGCTCATTATATCATTGTTCTTAACAGTCTTCCATTTGGGAGCCATTTTTGCAGGCACTTTGCAAATGAACAGGGAGAGAAGATTAAATTATAATATCAATTTTGTATGGTGAATAACCTACAGAATTCAGATAAAAGATAAGTCTAAAATCATGTAGTTGATGCCAGAAAAACACTGAATTGAAAATAAAAGGGACTATGTACTGCCTTAGTCCAAATCTTTTTTAACCTTGTTTATCATGAAACATGAGTGCTCTGCTTGCTCATTAGCATTCATAGTGATGTTTGTCCAAAGAAGAAATGGAAATGTACTCTACCATCTGATGTCCTGTTTTATATTCTTTTGCTTTGTTTTAGTTTATTCATCAAACACTGAGAATAATAGGCAGTGAGCAGAGGTGAAGCAGCTATGTCACACATTTTCCTGTATTGCAGCTGTACAATTCTGTGACAGCAAGTAGTGATAAACTTCAGTATAGTCATAATTTTGCCTTAACACTTACACTAAATTCTACTAAACAGTGAATTGGTCTAGGTCAGAAAGCCTAGTCTTCAAGGATTCCCTCCTGCTAAATTAAATACTATTTTACGTTCTGTCAAACTAGTTTTTGAAGAATTAGAAATCAAAGAAGCCTATTTCTTGACAACTACAAATTCCAAGCTAGTGTAATATGACAGAAAAAATAAAATAAAATTGATCTTCTGTGGTGAATCAGAGAACGAAGCAAGTTTTAAAAATAACCAATTTGAAAATAAATTAACAAAGTGTTCAAAGTTAAACTAATTTCCATTAAGAATAGCTTTAAGAATAGCTCTAAAACAATTATTTTTTTCACTACATGTAGCACTTTTAACATCCTTAAGCAGAGTTTTTTGCCACAAATTCTTTTGGTAATATATTTGGGATTTACATTTTTCAGCTCTGAAAGCCTGACGCTATCTTTTCAAAATACACAATATATTTTCATAAAGTGAGATAAACTCCTGCTACATTTTAGTATTATTGGAGCACAGCTTGCAAGGAGAATACTTTTAAGGGCAAGTTCTGTTTTATTGTCAGAGTATATGCTAGTATTTTGCCTAAAGGACACACTTCAAATATTACAGTTAATTTTATATACATATCTATACACATTCTTGCAATGCCCCTGTTTTTTTCACAACATGCAAATCACAATATATTATGAGACAGTACTAAAAAGGTAACAATATTTACAGTAACTCCAGATACCTTTTTTTTGAGATAACAATGAAATGTAGCTTAGTGCACTGAAAGTGATGCAATATCTGTTTCCCTTTCTCTGCTTTTCTCCTTCTTGTGCAATATTAAAATCAGTAATTTGCCTAAAAATCTTTGCATATTTTGGAATTTAAAGTCTATCCTGAAAGATACAGACTGACAAAGTTAACCATTATTTCTCACTTTTGAGCAGTAACATCAGCAGTAGCCTTATGAGTATTTCTTAATGAGTCAGAGACATAAGAAACATAATTATGGCTGAAAAATTATGAGAAAAAATTATTTCTTTCTCCCTTCTCTTGCACTATTATGTATAAACATATACATATTGTGAAATAATCAGGTACTGCAGAGCTAGAAAGAGAAACAGATAGGGAAAAGTACATGTGAACTTCTTTCACACTAACTTATTACTTAGAAATATTGTAGAAACTGCTTCTGCGGTTGCCAGGCCTTTCTGAGGGAGATGTAATCACACATTTCTTGAGCCTGAGAGGGTAAGAGCATCTAATCCTACCTCAGAGCTTCAATTCTTATTCATATATTCATTGTGCTGTACTTGTTCATTTCTGCCAGTTGTTGACTTTAGGATTGCATTGGTTTGTTTGTCATTAAAAATGTTATTTTCCAATCAATAATAAATATCATCTGGGGAAAGAAATAAACAAAAGAACAAACAGACACACAGAGACCAGAATTCAGTATCTAGGGAAATACACCTCTCTATTAAAAAAAAAATGCAACAAATAAATCAGTTGTAAATAGAAGACCCTCATTCATCATCTATTTAATAATATCTGCAGCCAGCATCAAATAATTTTGGACTGTTTATTTTTCTAATTCTTTTTTCTGGCTGAAGCTTTTTACAAGTCTATTTCTAAAGGCTTGGTGCTCCTACCAGCTACTGAAATTCTAGCCCTTCTGTAGAGCTCAGAGAGAGAGACTGAAAATGAATATTTTGTGACAAGAGATATAATATTATGAACTGAGATGGTGAAGTTGATGCAAAAGAAACATTCTAGATTTTCATGTGATCTTCTTTCCGGTTTTTCATATTATAAGTAAAAAATCTACATATCAGCACCGGAAAAAATATTGGAGCAGTTTCTGCAAACAGCTTTTAAAAATATATCTCCTTGAGAAACAGTAATTTTTGAAATTAATGATCAAGATATGCAGTTAATATTCTTGCTTTAGTTTTGCTTTGTTCTAAAAGGTGATTGTTTAGTCATTTTTTCTTTTCTTTCTCATTGCTATAGACAGAGCTGTTCTTGCAATGTTGAATATTTTCTCATACTCCTTCCAATAGATAACTCATGAGAGCTTGTGATTACCAGTATAAGAGTTTCTACTCTAACTTAATATATTAGTACTTGTACAATGAGTAGGTTTTTCCATAAGTGCTAATGCTTTCTATGTGTCAGCATGCTTTTCTCTCTTGTGGCTAACCCACAAAGCTTTAAGTCTGCTTCTCTTCCAGCTATCAACCCAAGTTTTATCATTGCAGATGAGACATGCAACCGTGGAACAGGCTTTTATTCCAGCATTAAACTTCCCGCTAGGCTGAATCAAGCCTGAGACCTTGACCACCAGATTTAGATTTAAATAGTTACATACATTGCTGAATCTGCTCTCTGGACTGGATTTAGTTTTATTTTAGCAAGTGGTCAGTATAGGATATAATCACAGTTTAATCCTTTCCTAAGAACAATATTAGAACATACTTTAAAAATAAGTCTAGGGTACATTTTTCCTTTTCAGAAACAACATGAGAGATTAATCTAGGATATTTCACAGTAACTATTGGTATAAAAAAAAATATACAAGAACCTCTGAGACTTCTGAAGATAACCCAAAAGTTTTACCTCCTCGGTGTCACTGAAAACTGGGAAATAAATTTTCCAGCCAGTTTGTTAGGTTAGAAAGACAGCATTACTTTATTTAGCACTCTGAGTACATGGGGGAATGTCTCCACCTAACATGCACACCCAGCAGCTTAACCGACCTGGCTATATTAATGAAACCAATACATATTCACTACATCCCTATTACATATTCATTACATTTCCTGAATACATGCTACTTATTTCAGTTGACTTATTTGGATGTAGTTCCAGATGATCTAAAGAATCTTTTCTCCTTGAGAGTATCTCAAATATATTGTCAGGTCATAATGTACTTCTCTTACTACTCTTTTCTGTGACCCAAACCCATTGTTCTCAAAACTAAGACATCTGCTACTACATTTTAATCACTTATATAGGTAAATAAGGAAGCAGTAGCTGGCACAAGACTATTAGTCACAGATATAGGGAATTAACACAAAGCCACATTAATCTCTTGCATTTGTACTAAGCCCTGTATAGTACAAGACTAAGCATTAACCATGGGTATAGGGATCAAACATTATTGTACTAAAGTTAAAAGAATTTTCTAACATCTTCCCCCACTACTTCATAGGCTCCTTTTAAAATAAATACAACTTGTTCACTAACATCAGGTTTACCAAGAACTCAGTATGGAAACTTGAGTTAAAAATGAGTTACAATGTTTTTAGTGAGTGATTTTCCTCAGAACTGGTTGGCAACATGGGTATACAATACAGGAGAAATTTTGGAGCTGAAAGCAATAGAGAATTTTCTTCTATCATCTTTCTGAATATGGATTTTATTCTTTAATGATTCAAATACTTTCACATTCTAGAATGTTTCTCACATTCCTGCATCTTCCTCCATTCCATTCTATTTAAAGAACATTCAGATGCTGCCTTAAATTGTTTTGGGGAAAAATAATCATTAGTTGAATCAAAGTGTTTTTATATAGCTGTCCAGGATCAGATGAGATCAAAGGCTAGAGGATTCTTAAAGCAGTCACTGTGGTTACTAGAGTCTCAGCAGGGGCTGTTATTTTATACAAACCTGAGAAAAGTTGCTATCTTTTACTTGCCTTCAAAAGGTGTAAAGCTTATTTGGTTGTGAGGGGTTTTATTTTTGTATAAACTTGAAAGAATTGTTGCCTTTGCATACTTACTTTTTAGGTCCTCTACATATTTAAAAACTTTTACCATGTGGCTGACCTCATCGGGGACTCTTTCCCAAACCTCACTCTACTTACTAATTGGTTTTAATGTCAGAAGTCTGTTTTTTTGTTTTATTATGCTAGTCTGGTATA
The DNA here is from genome assembly GCA_013397955.1 of Grantiella picta. Lineage (NCBI taxonomy): Eukaryota > Metazoa > Chordata > Aves > Passeriformes > Meliphagidae > Grantiella > Grantiella picta. The sequence goes on along the minus strand of VZRM01005135.1, from coordinate 499,944 downwards.
GGAAAGTTGTACCACACGATGGATTTATAAAACCTTAAGTAGATCTTAGCAGATGCTTTTGCTGCCAGGCGTCAAATTTATTCCTGTCAGTGTGCAGTCAATACTCTGTTAGGGAAAAATTTATCCTCTCTTGAGTTATTAAAGAAGAATTAGAACACTCCTTCTCATGCCAACAAAATATATTCTCTAAAGTTTCATTTCTTTTTGTTTCTTTCCTTGACTCTTATCCTTGAAGTCAAATTTCTTCATAATCTGACTATTTTTTAAGGTACCTAATAGTTGATATTCAGTACATTGCCTTAGTCACTTCTAAACCCTACCAAAACTGTTGCAACTGTTCAATGATTTCAATGTTTGTGGAGGTTCAGTAGTTTTCTAGATACCATGTGACACAAGATTACCAGAAGAGCTGTACATAAGCTTCTAATTTAAAGTTAACTACATGATCTACAGAGGAAAATACATAAGCCTTTCTGATTCACATTGTTGTTGTGATATCCTCATACTGAATCTTCTTATCTTGCAGAACACACTTGTGTCCATATTTTTTCTTCCTGTTTTATTTCTCAGATATTCTTTTTCTTTTAAAGGGTGCACAAGATGGTACTTTTATTTATTGTGCCAGACTTGCACTCCTGGATGCCATTTAAATATTGTACTAGCAAAAAGAAGATACTAATGTTAACTGTAGACTACAAGATTATACCCCTTTTCTATTTTATGTCATGTTTTTAATGGATGTGAAATAAGTGTTGCTAAATTATATTGAGCTATGTAAAATTAATTACCTGAGTGAAGCAGGAAATTATTTTGAAATATTTTTTAATAAAAATATTCTTTTATTTAGTATTTTAACTATACAAAAAAAAATGTGGTTTTCTGCCTAGTATACACCGTAAACACTAAAGACATATCTCCTGGCCTGAGGACCCAAAGAAATAAAGAGTGACAAGAAAAGGAAGTGAAATAATTGCATGAATGTTGATGACTTCTTAGAAGAGCAAGTTACCATGAAATGGATAGAGAAGTGAAAAACAAATAAAAAAAAAAGAAAAAAAGTACAGAGTGAAGGATAATACAGAAAAACATATAAATGCAGAGTTTTCCCTAAAGAATCAAAAAGCCCAGAAACAAGACAGACAGGAATTCACAGTGAACATGGGCCAGAATCATAGAATAGTTTGAGTTGGAAGTGTCCTTTCAGTGTCATCTAATCCAGCACCTCTGGAATGAGCAGGGACAATTTCTTCAAATAGACCATGTTGCTCAGAGACTCAGCTAGCCTAACCTTAGGTGTTTCCAAAGACAGGTCATCTACCACCTCTCTGTGCAATGAGTTCAGCATTTCCACCCCTAATCATAAGAATTGTCTTCATTATATCTAGTCAGAATCTACCCTCTTTAGTTTAAATCATTATCCCTTGTTCTATGTTAGCCCTAGTAAATACTTTGCCCCCATTTTTCTTGTAATCCCCCTTCAATATTGAGCGGCTGCAATAAGGTCTCTCGAGAGCCTTCTCCAGACTGAACAGCCCCAACTCACTAAGTTTTGTCTTCATGTGAAAGATGTTCTGTCTCTCCGATCATCTTCATGGGCTCTCCTCTGGACTTCTACAAGTCCTTCTGATGTCAGGGACCCCAGAGCTGGATACAGCACTCCAGGTGAGGTCTCAGCAGGGCAGAGTAGAGGGACAGAATCACCTCCCTCAACCAGCTGGCCACAAATCAATCAATGCATTTCAGCTGTAGCCAAATCTTGAACTGGAAGTTTAAGAAATACTTCCTTGATTTTCACAGACAACTTTTTGGCCATTTCTGAAAACCAAAATGACTGTATTAATTATCTATGTCTAAACATCTGGACAGTTAATGATTTTTGGAAGCAAAATAAAGCTTTTCCTAGTTGTTTTATTCTGCCACTAATTTTGGGTGGTCTAGTATTTCTGGATTTAACAATATAGTTCATTAGAGTGAAGTGCCTATCAAATGAGAAAGGCAGAATGTTGGTTTCAAAGCAAAAACCTTCACCTACAATACAAAGCATGGGACGGGACAGGATACAGAACATCATGCACCTAGTAACAGTTTGTTCTCTTTTTTTCTTTATTCTGATCACAATGTAACAAGGCCTTATGTAATGGTTATATGTTGATCTATATTCTATGCATATAATTCCTGTGGAAATGTGGAGAAGCTTTGCTCTTGTCAGAACATCATCAGCTGCTGGGCATTACACACCTGATTGAGAATAGGGGAGGGTGTGGAGAGAAGAGAGAGGAAAAAACAATTGTATACTGGCTGTATAATTCTTGAAACATCTGTTTTGAAGCCTTGTAGTGCCTGCCAATGTGCCAGGCTCTAATTTGGGGATCTGGCCAGTCTAAAAGTACTAATTTGTGTGCAGTTTTTCACTGAGCATTAGGCATGGTGAGTAGAGTGACTAAGATGGTAACTTGTATGAGCAGTTTCTCCACTGTTTTTATTGGATCATATTCAGCTGTTTTCCCTAGAAAATGAATTTGTTAGGTACTCCATTCTGGATGACAGAAACAGACCTCTTTCTTAGGTTTCTGAGATGCATTTTCAAGGCCATTTAGCCACATGTGTGAAATGGCGAGATAACTTTTCCTGAAAAGATCTATGTATTTGTACAGAGAGCTGTGTTGTTACAGTTTCATGATACCTGGACCACAATTCACTCCCAACCAGTCTTCTTAAAAAAATAGGTAGATGGCCCCATATCACACTTAATTACTATTTTGGATATGTGTCATGCTGTATGCCTATGGACAAAACTTGCAAAAATACCTGTGTGTCTTAGGATCCAAAATTCCATGAGCAATATAAGTACCACTAAATAACTTTTTCAAAGGGCTGCATTTGTAAAGGTATATAGGTGTCTGACTCCAAATCTTGTCTTTTTTTAAGTTCCTAAGTTACTCAAACATTGAAAATTTTATGCCTCTGGATAGAAAGAAGAGCTTGAAGACACGAAGAAGCACAAAGTAATCCCTGTGAACTGCCAGTGGAACTGCAGTAAGTTGCCATGTGAAAGATCACTAAATAAAAGCAAGAAAACACAATTGTCTATACTGCTATGGTGTACCATTCCTTAGGCCAGCTGCTGCTCCCAATACACTCATCAGATTATTTCAACTGATTTAGCTACATCTCCTCTGCTATTGTCTTTAATAAATATTTTTAATGTCTTTCTCTCCTGCTGTCTCCTGTATTACAACTCGACACCTTAAAAAAATCCATATCATTCTGTTATACCTACGTGGATGCTGTTCATACAGGATACAACACTGTCTTCAGGGGTAATAACACATTAAATTTTAAGTGTGCAATTGTTAGTCATATCCCTTCCTTCCTCACCTTATTTATGTCCTTAAGATATTTCCTAGCTTCATCCACGAACAGTATCTTTTCCATTCAGCAAAAAATTTGCTGTATTTACTTCCTTTCCTTAAAAGTGCTGTTCCTGATTAAATACATTGTCATTTTGCCTATTTTTTTGGTATTTGAGTCTTTCCTCATTATTTCATTCTTCATGATGCTTTTTGCACCTTTTCTCAGTATTCTTCCCAAGCCTCCGTAACAGAGTGTTGCACTGTAACCTTGTGGTGTACCACCTCCTAAGTCCAGATACCAATGTCAGATGTCTTACAATATCATTTTCATCTATCACATTTTTGCCTGTTTCCATACCAGAGATCAAACTGCACTTTCATCTCACAGTTCTTTCCTGAGGATCTTCTGTGATGCCAAAAAGAAATCAGCCAGGTAATAATGACAGCAGCTACAATTTTCTACAAGGCCTGTTTGTTTTTTGTTTTGTTTTTTTTTAACCTCATCCCTTTACATTTGGGAGGATGGCTTTTTCATAATGGGTTTTCATTCATAGTTGTTATTTTTTACCTTATGTTTTGAAAATGCTACTTGCAAAACCTGATATGTGTTAAAACATAAAATAGAAAGAGGGACTGCCATTCAGGTATTCTTTCAATGGAATAAGGCATCTTATCCTTACTTAGGTAAATTTTTCTTAGACCTGAAACCTCTCCCATCTCTCCCTTCCATACACAACTAGAAATCACTGGTAAACACCATAAAGAATTCGGAACATCTATGTTGAAACAAACTGGGAAGGTAATTCTTAAGTACCTAAATAATACTGATGAAAATAGTTGCTTGTACAGTGACTCTGAAGCTGTTATACTAAAGAAATGCCAACTATATAATTGTTTTCCCTTCCAGCTGGCAGGAGAGCCACAGGGATATTGCCAGAAATAATGGCTGATTATTATAGACAAAGATACATTTTATTATAAAAAAAAACAAAAGCAACTGAACCTTTTGTTCTCTAGAAAATTATTGTCATCATTAGGGAGTATAAGTGTTTATTTCTAGTGATAATACAATTCAACTAATATAGACTTTAATTGTTTTGAAAAAAAAGGAGAAAAATAATCTCGTCAGCTTTGTTGGTGGGTGGGGAAATATAAACCCTGAATTGAACTTAATTGTTATTACAGATGAATGATGTGGGACTCATTTGTACATGATTTGTTTTCTTCTGTTAGTTATGTCTTACCCTGCTTTATACATTTGAGCCCAGGTGTTACGACTTAATTTTCGTGTTGCCCATACCCTCTGTATTGCCATTAAATAATTGCCAAATGCCCATGTAACTAGCAAGTTCTAGATATAAAACTAGCTTAGCTTTAATATTCACTCACTTTTCCTGTATTTCTCTTTTGTCTTTTGGATAGTCTACCCAGAAGCAGTACTTTTATAAGTGTTTTACATGCATTTAAGGGGTATAATGCCCCATTTTTCAAATCCACTTATTTTGATTTGAATGGGCAAAAGTCCCTTTTTCAACTTTTCTCTAGGATTTTGAAATGGACTGTAAAGAATAATGTCCTAGAAAAATAATAGTTCTGATTTTTCAAAGTCTTTCCTAATGTCACCTTACTTTTAAGAGGTAACTTGCTTGCTGGACTACTTTGGTTTAATAGATATCACTATTTGTGTGGGTAAGATATTTCAGATTTGCTTATGGAAGAACCATTAACTTGTTACGGAGACTTTTGGGTGCTGAGCACAGAAGAAGGGCCAAATATACTAGAAGAGTTGGTTTCTACTGTATTATGACTTAAATTAAATCAATAATGAAGAATAAAATACTCTTCCATACACTTTTTATTTTGTTTGCAGAAGACTATGCTGTTCATTTTAGGCATTTCTGAACTGATAAGGACTCAATCACATTCAGAGAATAATTTCTATGATTTTAATATAATTCATTGTACTTTTATTGGCTTAAGTCATTAGAATCCACCCCAACAAAAGTAAAAGTGTACCTTCCAAGGGGCATATATGCATACATGCTAAAGATTTTGGGTTTTTTTAAATATCATAGTTCCTGTAGCGACATCCTGGAGCTATACCATTCATCTGCAAATGAATTTCTCTTTCTGCATAAGTACAATATATACACTGAACGGAACTGGAACAAATTGGCTCTTCATTCCACAGTGGGAATAAAACACTTTTCCTGATCACATCTTTTCCCAAGATCTAAGCAAATTAGAGAAATAAAAGCCATTAAGTAAAATTAGATTTTATGCTATTTAACAGGTGTTTTGGTCTATTTTACCCAAAGGGTAGATCACAATGCAGTCCAAAAAGTTAATTGTTTGATAATTTTACAGTTTGCACATTTATTTCCAGCAGTTTAGCCTATAGTATAGTTCTGTTAAAGTTCTGTCATCTATCTTCTGACCTATTCTTTTCTTAATGGACCAAACAATTATAAAGAGCAATAGCTCAACTTTATTTTGAGAGTATTTGCATCTGATATTGTTGGAAATACTGGATAAACCATCTGAGAAACAGAACCTAAATCAGGAGTTATTGTAACAATGTATATTCCTTAGGGTGTTACTGAATGAAGAAATATAGTATTCCCTGCTCATTTTCAATATAAATTTTCCTGAAAGATTGAGAATCGCAAACAGAATAAATTGTTTCATGCTGCAGTATATATCCCCTGAAGATTTTGTTCAAGGAAAGCAGAAGATGGACCTGTTAGTGCAGAACTATATGTTTTGTCCCCAAAATTTGCAGGTATCTTTCACAGTGCAATGGTCTGATATGAAAAATACAGCAAAAAACCCCAGCACCCAAATGAAACATGAAAAACCACCTCACTGAACACAATGTAAAAATACCTTTCAGCAGTCTATAGGTGAGGACCTAGCTTTCTGTCTTCTATCCATGCAATACATGCCCCAAATATATAATAAATACAATATTGGAAGAGAATAAAAAAAACAGAAGCACAAACTAAAACAGATGCCACAATATGTATATATATGTTTTCTCTTAGCAACTTGGAAACCCACATACAGAACTAAAAACAGGGTTTTATTCCTTTTCTTTCTGAAATGAGGTCACTGAAAGCTTCTCTGTAGCATTAGCTGTTAATCAGCTGACTATTGTATAAATATCCATATCATAAATCTATAGGATTTCTGTTTCTCATATAACAGTAGTAAGCAAATTTGTCTGGAAATGGAAATAATCCATAACCTACTGCCCCAAGATATGAACATTTATGCTGTTCTTTACAATTCAGCCCTGAGAATGAGTTCTGATCTCTTATCTCCTGGCAAAAGCCTTTGAAGGGATTTCTTCCTTTTTCCTGCCCCATCCTTTTACAAAAGCATTGAGTCAGAATTGCCTGCTTGTCTCAGTCAATGTCTCCCTAAGGTAAAATTTCTAAAAAATGTTGAGGGAAGGTACTAACATTTAAAAGAAGAGTTCTGTTCCTGGGAATATTTCTGGGTTTAGAAACTTTCTGAGTAATTTTATAAATCTTTGGATGCTGAGCATTTATAGCTGAAAGAACATAAAAGTAAAATTTCAGAAGGAATAGGAGGCAACCTACCAATTCTCATAAGTACAACGCAAGACTAATGTGAAAAAATAAAACATTTAATTTCTGGTAAAAGTTCAAGTTAGTCCTTCAACTTATGAAAATGAAAAGTATTAATATAATTTTTTTGTTTGGCTTGGTTTTGATTTACTTTTTAAGAACTCATAGCTTCATCTGTTTCCTTTAATTGCTATCTATGTATTGTATACACATTTTCACAATAAATATGCCTTGCTCTATATACACAAAAAGGTAAAGTGAATGTTGATGTATGAAGCAGTGGCATTTGTTTTCCTTTAAAAACAGTAATAAGGCCCCTTTCTGATCAGACCACTTTTCTATACACTGAATTGATTTGTTCTAGGAAAGTAGCTTTTATGATCTAATTGACAGTTCAGTTTTAATAAATTACTTTGCAAACTATCTAATAATGTTTATTCGGATTATATTTAGGTACTATTAATGTTGCAGGTAATAGTTTTCCAGTCTTTGCTTTGATTTAATAAATGGATCTTTGCAGTTTTGCAGTAACTTTCAGCCCTTATAGAGTTGTTTCAGACAGATGGCACATCCTTACCAGATACTTACTTTTCATCATGTCTAACGTTAGTATGTTGTGCAAAATGAGTTAAAGGCATAATATATTGTGGAACAGATTTATGCTAATAATAAATCTATAACTATGAACTCGTATTCTAATTTACAATATAATTTCTGTTGTGCATGAAGTTTTGAGTACTTATTTCAGTTCTCACAAGACTGAAGTCCCAAGACTTTTGATCTTAATCTCAGAATTTGAGTGTAGTTTGCAGCTACCAGAAATGCCCTTTCCATTATACAGCGTCAATAATAGTGACACAGTACTTGATCTCACAGGCTGTAAAATCAACAAAATGTTCGTTGTACTTTGAGGAACATCTGGGGCAATTTCATGTCTCTCATTTTATCAGACTTCTTTGAACTTAAATTATTGATACCATCAACTAATAAAAAAATGTACAAGAAGTGTATTAGATGTGACAGCTCTTTGCTACTGGCAGGCGAGTTGTGACCAACAGAACTCCTTGGTGATATTCAATAGCATGCAACTCAAGGTTAGTGGTTATGGATGCTTCAGGATTTATGGACATTTTGATATCAGCTAATTGTTGCTGTTGAACCGCTAGCAGAGAGAAGGAGTCCAGCTCTTCAGTGTGGCCAAAAAAGTGTATTTTATTAATTAATTCCAACTTTTATAGACTTTCAAAGGTCACCCAGGTTGGTCAGTTCAAAACATCCCCCCAGGCCGATTGGCCAGGCTTGAATGTTCATATCTCAAGAGACTGTTCCAAACAACATCCAAACTTTATCTTTGCTTATAAAACACAAGAAGAAGAGAGAAAGAATTGTCATGGGAAAGGTCTGTGCTAGCCACAAGCTAATATGTTTTTTTTTTCTTTCTTCTGTCCCCAGTTTATGTTGGGTCTTTTAAACAGCACCAATTTACAATTAGATTATGGGATTAAATAGAAGGTGTCAGTAACACTACTGTATTCATTTTTTTCAATGGGAAATAATGCGTTTTCATTGAGAGAATGAAGTAATCTGAAAGAGTGAAAACAATATGCACTCTTAATAGGCATGCAGTAGAAATAATACAGCAGACAGAATGTCAGATCATAGAACTTTAGCCTGATCTATGATGGCATTTGCATTTTCTATATCTCAGTTTACACTAAATGTGGCCAATTAAGAAAATTTAACTGTAATTTTATTCTCTTCCCTTCAGCAGTTGTAATTTTAAAGTAATAGCTGTAACTTAAATAGGAAAATTTGCAAAGCTCTTTGTTTTTCAGTTAATTTCAATTTCTTTAAGATATCCCTAAAGAATTAAATATACTTTATTTAGAAAAGAAACAGAGGAACTGAAAATCTTTGGTTTGCCATAGACTTCTTCCCAAAGCCGAGTTGGTGAAGATTTAAAAATCAAATCACCACAGTGACTCCTGCTTCACTGTCAAAGTGCTAACATTATCACCATCTTTTAAATTAGATCACTAACAGTGAGTAAATCTGCAATACTGAATATAACATGTTTACTATTTGAAGCATGTTCAGAGAGAATTGCAGCAACTGAAGGGGATAAATAGGGGAAAAAGAAGAACATGCAGCATAAAAAAGGGTTGGGGTATGCAAATATCCTCTCAGCATTTACTAACTAGAGTTCAGAATACCTTGTACAATTCTACATTTGATTAAAGTAACGACTACTTTATCTTAAATTCTCTATCAGTAGAACTGTTTATTAATGTTCTATATATACATAGCATATAAGACTGACACATAGACTTATAAATTTAAAGCAGTGATTTTAGGTCAGCTTAAAAACCAATTAGTGGATTGACAAGCAATCTTTAAAAATTCATGAGCTACTTGGTAGGTCCCCTTAATCATAACATATCCTTTGAAAAGTCTTTCTAGATAAAAATGAATAAAAGGTGCCATACAATTAATTACTTTTGATTCACTGTAGGTAGCATGTACAGTACATGAACTGGTTTGCATTCCCATAATTTATTTTTGTCATCTGTTTCTTCTACCGCTGCTTTTTATAAAAAAAATTAATGTAGTATCTTATCTTGACAATCTAAGAGCCATAGCCTCTTTCTGTTGGAAAATTCCCACAAATGGTTTAAGGTATTTCTATCAAATGGTTATCTACCAGTTTTTAAAAAAAGGTTTGGGCCTGCTATGAAATCCCAGGTAACAGGGAGTGTTATTTTTGGAATACGGTATTTGAATAATGAGAGCAATAATTTATTTCACAGAGTGAATTTTTTATTCTCTGGTTGCATGCTCTAAGAGGGATGATCCATGAACCAAGAAACTATTTGTATACTGAATCTCTTAGGAAATGTGCAATGCATTTGAGGACCTAAAAAAAAAAACATGAGGTAAACACCCCTGCAATCCATAGAAGCTTTACCAAGGCTTATATTTGACTCCTTACATTATCAAGTAAGTAGAGGTATGGCTAAGACAGCTTCCACAGATGTCTTCACTGGATTCACAAAGCATGGGGATGCCTTTGAATTAGCTTTTCCCTACATTTGCTTGTATATATTTTATTAGATCTTTCCACTTGTTCTTGAAGTCTACTTTTGAAGTGGCAGGAAACATCTTCTGTCAGTTCTAGTAGAGGCAGCAAAATTGTATGCTTCATCAGAGGCAGCCTACAGCAGATGAGCACTCAGCAGCTGCAGCAGAAAAGCACCTGTGTGTACTGATCATCCACACATACAGCTTGTCTTCTTAACACACACTGCCATTGCTCAGTGGAAGATATGAATCCATTCATCTAATGGACAAGATGGAAATCACTGTTTCTTGACTTCAGTAGCTCTAGGGTGGCACCATTAGTTACACTTATTCTTGTTCTGGGCCACCTTGAGTGAGGTGAAACTCAGTGATTTCAGACTCAGGAAGCCAAGTTTGATTAGTGTGATCAGTCTTAACCAAGAAATATTCACCAAGTGAAGAGTATTTGCACTCACCTCATTTCCTTGCATACTTGCTGACAACATCTTTACTAAATCTGTTCATATCTCCTTGTTCGGAGCAGGGAAATCCTGGAAAAACTCAAACACAAAAAGCCTACAGAGGATGGAAGCAAGGACAGTCAGCCTGGGAGAAATAAAACAAAACTGTCTTACCACCCAGGGATCTGGCTGCTAAAGCTTTAGCTAAACCTAAAGCCCTGATCGAATTAAATCTGACATGGAATGTCAAGGCCAAAAAGAAAACAGGATAGAGCTATGTCAGTGAAAAAAAGTAAAACTAGGGAACTAGTTTTGTTTGCACTCCAGAAGGAAATGGGAGACCTGGTTACCGGGGGCATATGGATGAGGTACTCAAGGGCTCTTTTCTCCTCATTCTTCACTGGCAAGTGATTCAGCCACACCATTTAAGTTGCTGGGAGCAAAGGCAGGCACTGGGAGAGCAAAGAATTTCACGTAGTAGGAGAAGATCAAGTTCCAGACCACCTAAGGTACCTGGAAACGTGCAAGTGCGCAAGTCCATGGGACCTGATGAGATACCTCCATGGGTTCTGAGGGAACTGCTGGATGAAGTGGCTAAGCTACTAATCATCACATTTGAGAAGCCATTCCTACTGACTAGAAAAGGTTAAACAGTTACCCAGAACTGACATCATCCCAGTCCATGGCATGCAGCTGGGACTCTGCTGTCTCCTAACTGTCCTTTACTTTATTCATGCAGGTGGGAAAGCTTTAAATGTGGCATTAGTTTTATTTCCACTAGTGCAGCATTTGAAACTGGGGAGTGTAGATATTTGGAGCTAAAAGAAAACACTAGATTTTACTGGATGTCATTTAAGTAAGGTAGGCAATGTCTGACCTCAAAACGGGCTGATCAAGTCTGATTTACTGACCAGTGCAACTAGAGACTCTGATGACAGTCATTTCTGTCCTATAAAACACTGTTTTGGACATTTCAGTAGGAGCAAATATAATCTCTTTGAGTATCACACTGTGCTTTTCATTTCAGGCAGGCATTTATAGAGACTAACTGCTCATTGTCTTGTGACTTGTGTAATTGCTTTTACTTGGACAAATGAATTATGAAATACTGCCATTTTGATTTGGCAATTTTTGCACAGCTATATACGACAGCATAACATAAAAAAATGCATTGAAATGTCAAGCATGCTTATAAAACAAAGGAACAGCCTGTGAGTGAATGGTCTAAGGTAAGAACAATTCTTTAGGGGTACTTTAAGGGAAATACTTTTTAAATGCAGACATACATTTTCCAGGTCTGTCATATTTCCCTCTGTGCTCTTAAAATCTATGTGACCTTAAAATCTTGATCTACTAATACATCATGTAAGGTTTCAAGGCCCTTCTGTTTGGAGAAATAAAAACATTTCCTTATATCAGGTATTGGGATATTGGCAGTAGTTTAGAAACTACTTTATGCCAGCTACCGAATGAACATGGATTTCTAATTATGTGAGAGATTGGTTAGTTCAAATGTATGGGTGAACACACTTTATTTAAAATATTAATTCCTGCGAAAATCAAGCTCTTAAGGTCCTGAGCTCAGCACAAACGATAAATGAAGCAAAATGCAGACAGTCAAAAGTGTACACGTTTGCATATTTCAGCATTCTCCAGGTGCAACCACGAGTCAAGTCTACCACACCAATGGTAATAATTAGAAGATCTATTACTTATTTCCCTGCATTCTAGGAGATTGTTTGCAGTTGCAATTTTTTTTTCCTGGACAAGGGACAGCTTTCAAAGAAAGAGAATTGCCCAATGGCACTACAGTGTATCTGAACCCTGCAAGAGAGCAGAAGGAATGTAAATTCAATACACTTGTAAACAGATTAAACGTTGCTGTCTTTGGTTCAGGTCACTGTATTAACCACTTTTTCAAGAATCTTGTTATTGAGCTGGGTTCATCAAATGAGACATTTGCACAACACAGCTGGGACTGACTGACTGAGCGCAGATGTGTATCTACTAAATTGTTTGTGACAGTGACTGTAGTTAATTGTGATGGGTGACAGGTACGTTGGAGGCCAGTCAGCTCCATGAACTGTTGATGAGCGTGGTATGAGACATGGTATATATTAACAGCAAGTGGAAAATTTATGTCACCCATGACTGAAAATTCAAATGTAGTGCAGACAAATAAACTGGAGCTGTTCATAACCCTTTTCCTTGCTTCTATTTTCTTTCTGTCTTTAATATTAGAGCAATGTGTTAATGTTTATTTCTCATAAATGTAGAACATGGTAGTTTGGTAAAAAAGTTATAACTTTTCCACTGGAACTATTATTATTATTACTATTATTGCTGGTGCTATAATTATTAGCTGTAGAAAAGAAAAAGTGCTTTGGTTCAACCCACACAATTTCTTCCCAGAGTTTCATTTGTGAACTCAGTCAATAGTTTTATTTACACTTTATCTGTGTCTGTTTCCTTAGACTAAGACTTTGTGCCTTCTTTTCTCCTCCTTACTACCAGTTCTCTCCTTATTGATGTACTGAAACATCAAATGAACTTTCTCTTTCCTATTGTGAAGTAAAAACTGTGCAAAGATCACATTTCATTTTTCTAAAACTGAATTTGGAGACCTTGAGATAGAATAGTAGTCATAGACGATTCAGCGAGAACCAGACATGATAGATCTGGAGAAGCTCTGAAAGAAGCCCTGTTAAACATTATTATCAGCAACACAAGTTGGTGTTAACTGTGCTTAGGACTTAGATACTGGATGAAGCGGGGCTGTCAGACTCATTTTGGGGGACAGAAATATTTTGACTCAGGGTTCTTTCCTTTTTGTATAACCTGAGTGGCACAGAAGTCACTTTGAGGTTTCCAAACTAAATGCTCCAAAGAGCCCATAGCAGGCCCTCTATTAGCCTACCATACCACTGAGATTTAACTTTGTTCTGTCACTATCTGAAGGTAGTTCACCAATTCTGGGCCAGAGCTTTATAAATTAATGTTTCTAATTTTACAAAAACTGTTGTTAACTAGGTGAGCAAGAGGACTATGAATGTGAAATCCTCAGCAGAAAGGATGTGCACAAATAAAAAATATTGTCTCTATTTATTTGCATAAAAGACTCTGCAACAAACTATTTTCTTCTTTCTTCAAAGCCCCTACAATTACTGAAAACGAACTGAGTATACTACCAGGAGAATGTGGGATTATAACTGTCTGCATAATTTTTGTCTGGGCTAGAGATCTATGTCTCTCATGCATGTTTCCTTTCCTCATATGATTTCTGTTTAAATAGATGATCTGAAAGTCTGTCTTGGGAATCCAACCCTTATTTCAGTTTCGGGTGACAGGAAACTCATGCTGTTTTTGAGTTCCCAGACACACATTGTGAGCGACATCCCTTTCTTCTCTTCTTTTACCAGAACATTTAACTGATCCTATGGCTATTGGTTCTCCAGTAGTTCATTTGGATTCGTGGTTAACATGGCATTGTAGTGGGGTGAATTTCTACTTTTTATAGTAATCCTCTGTGTCAGCTCACATCATTCAGCAACGATTCTTATGCATATGGTCTTCATCTGAAAAGTACAGCAGGGAGGTGGAGTCTACCTGCAGCTTAATCTTCTACTAGAAAAACAGTTTTGATGTGATGTGCTTCTGTGATATTCAATTATAATGGTTTTACAAGGAAAGCATAGAGCACATTTCTTACACCTTTTGGAGCATAGTCTCACAAAATGGAGCGGAGTAGCAGGGCTGGCATCCATGCAGCTGCTCATCAGATGAAGTTTGCCTGCAGAGGCCATTTTCCACAAGATGCAGGTTTAGCAGAAGATGCTGAGTTAGATGAAAGTCCTCCCCAAAGAGTCATGTAGGTTGCAATGTCAATATAAAATTAGCATAAATTTCCAGCCAAAGGAAATAATGTTTCTACTGCTCCTTCTCTATCCACACCTCTCTGTGGTCTAGAGATGCTATATCTGGGACAGCAGATACACACTGTAAAGAACTGAAATCCATGCCAATTATATCTGGGCACTGGAACATTAGAGAGTTTCTAAAAATTGTGAAGAAAAGCAGGTTCTGTGCTACTGACATTATCTGCCTGCTGTTCCAGCTATCTCATACTCACTATGCTCTGATAAGTGCTCCAAGGCATAGAGGCTTCTAAAATTCTGACGGCTTCCAGAAAATTCTGCTCTCAGCACAATGCCACTACATTGTAAGGGGACAGAATGGGTGAATTCAAATAAATTTCCCATCTGCATTTTCACATGATTTGGTTTCAAGAAGAATTGAGTTGAAAGTCCTATTAACTTCTAAATCATATGTACCAGAATCACATTTTCATTAAGCTACAAGGTTAGAATAAACTGGAATAAATACTCTTATACAGGTCTATAGACTTGTGTCTGTCTCAGTGTTCCGATGAGAAATTTATTTCCCATAAAGCAAGACTTAAAATGAGACTACACAGACGTTTTGAAGAATCATGTGATTTGTTCACTGTCAATGACCAGAAAAACATCATCAAACTGCTCTTTCTTTAGTCTTATAGATTAGCTGAGGGGAGAGGAAGCTTTTGTTGCTGCTATCTGAGATTATAACTTTGTGGCACAGCTCTCCACATTTCCTTATCCTTTTGTCCAGGCAGAGCTGCTCTTCTCTATCAATCTGCATCTGGTCCAGGTGGTGCAGCTGCACAGCAGTGATTGCACAGAGGAACACCAGGATGGCAAAGATAAACGCACTTGCACAGTGAAGCTTGCAAAGTGGCATGCCCTTCTGAGTACATTATGTAGGAAGCTCAGTAGGGGATAATTAAACATCAAATCTGTGTTTCTTTGAGGTGTGAAAACAGTGGTTTGAGACGGTGAAAGGGAGGACAGTGGCCACATGCAGAGCAGAGAGAGAGTCTTTCTCCTATTAAAGCCAGAGGGAAAAAGATTCCTCAGAGAGAATGAAACACAAATGCTTTTACATGAGGTTGAATTTTTAAGGAAAAGGGCAGGAGTGCCCAGCCAGGGCCAGGTTGCTGTCTGTTGTTATGGCAACGAAGGGAGAATCTTCTTTTCGAAGGAGGAAAGAGAGGGAGTGGGAGGGCAGAAAAAAAAAATGGTTTCAGAAGGAAGGGAAGGGGGTAGCAGTTTGTAAATGGAAAGAGAGCAAAGCCAAGTGTCAAGGTCAGGCAGAAATGCATCTATGTCCATGATGACTAAAATGGCCTTAAAGACCTTGTGCACAGCCATTCCCTTTGTGGGTGTCAGATTTGCTGGGGTCACTTCCACAGCCATCGTCTGGCTGGCAGGATGCCACCGCAGTGCCCTGTGCTCCCACACCCGCTCCAGCCGAAGGGCTCACATCTATCTTTGTTCACTGCCTGGGTGTGCATCCTACTTGCAAAAAAAGCTCTTTTCATTGCCAAGGACCCCTGCAACTGCCATCTTTTTAATAAATTGAACTGATCGCAAATTATAAACTTTATTTACTTGCTGGGGTGTGTTAGGTGACGAGAGCCAGTTCTTCAACATGGGAAGCTCCCTTTTTCCCCCAAGGAGCAGAGTTTCTAGACAGAATGCTACTCCCACGGTGCACTCAGAAAATTCTGACTACTGAGATGGGCAGATATTTTTGTCAGAAATAATGTCTTGATACGTGATGGCTCCAGCATAGAGAATTATTTTCACTCATAACAAAGCAACCCAGTAGGAAAGAATGGAAGTGCAGTATGAGCCAGAGAACTGGCTGGCCAAGGATGCAACTTAATACGTTGCTAAACAGATTCAATATGAAATCTCTGTGCCCAGCACACCAGAAGGAAGCACTATAAATCTGGACTAAGCAACACAAAACTTAGACTTTTCTTTCAGTCTTCATAATAAAAATCAAAGAAAAATAATGATCAAACTAGAGAAACTTTCCCAAAGGGAGATTTCTGTTTTCTTTTTTTTTCTCTCCTGAATAAAGAGTTCATGCTAGTTAGGTTGTTCATGAGTCACTGCTGTTGTGAGAGCATGGCTGTCCCTGCTCCTCTAGCACTTTTGAACTGGCTAGCCCATTTCTATCAAATCTGACAGAAAGATAGAGTTTTCAGATGTTACACTCTTACAAGTTCTATGAAAATTGTTAGCTAGGGGCAAGGAAGAGGCTACAGTGATACCTACACTGAGGGAAAGACCCGAGTATGAACTGCACTATTACTGAATACACACATTTCTTGTGTTGAAAAGTGTAGATAGGAGGGAGAGGTTATAAATGTTTTAATTCTTGGAAAAGCTTCAATCAGTTTGAACTTTATTAGACACTATGTAGCTTTCATTTTCCTTCTATCTTTCCCTCTATATATGAGTTCTCCAGTGTTTAATAAGGACAGAAAACATGCTGCAGGCTTAGTTTACTTCATTTAAAAAGCCATTTGATGAAACACAAATCATTTGAAAACACAACTCTACTAGTTCTGCTGTTTGTGGAACAATTTATTATTTAAGCAAATGATAGTTTCATTACACTGTCACAAAGAAGTTCTCAAGACCTCTCCATTGTCTTCCTATTACTCTTCAATTAATTATTTTCTCTCTCCTGTCTGAAATATTCTTATTTTCCAGATTTTTCCCTTAATTGCAGTTTCAAAGCACTTCCCTGGAAGATAGTGTGAATGTTTTTCTCTTCTTCCCCACAAATATTCAAGTCTGAAATATAACTTCAGTATGAAGACCAATAGATTTCTAAGCAGTGTCTAGAATCTTATCTCACTAAGTCATGTGAAATTCTTCTAATTTAAAATAGACTATCCCTTCTTCTCTTGTAGCTCCTAAAGAACTCTTAATCCTCTGCAGTACCAGTTTAGCCTCCTGGTCCATTATCATCACATCCATTTTGGTGAGGGGGGAAGTCATTGAATTCAGTGTCCTCTTTGTATCACATTATGCTTTCCTCACTTTATTTTCCAAAATCATATTAATATTGATCTAATGTATTTTTTAATTTCATCAGTAGATGTGCTTACATCTGCCATCTACTGGTTGTTACTTTCTTGAATCCTATAATCAAAATAAGATTGATAGATTATTTAGACCTCTTGGATTAAAATAAAACATCGTAAAGGGAATTTGGAAATTTACAACCGGGATGTCAAATGTTGAGGATTGAATCAGTTTAAAGTGATGGCTTGATGAAGACTGACTTTCACCTTCAGAAGAGATAACACTGAACAAGATGTAGTATCCCTGATGAACTACAATCTATTATACTGTTAATTGGACAGTGAGAAATTAAACATAAATCATTCAACAGAATACAGTGATATAAAATCAATTAAGTCATTGCACTGGAAAAAAATAATAAGTGCTCTACATTAGGGAACATTATAAAAAAGACCATCAATTTTAATAAAACTTTTGTTGTTTGGTGCTCAATACAGTTATTTACACAGGTTTCAGAAGATTTGAATTGGGTTAAGGTCTTTGATTTTGAATCAGTAATACCACTTTTAATATCAGCTAGTATGGGCAAATAAAAACACAATCACTGACCATCGTAATTATATGAGTTAAGGACCAAATTCAGAAGTAATTAACAGATATGTAACCATGGTAATTTTCATCAGATTGCACACATGCCAAACGTGCAAGAAAAAGTTAAACCTGGCTTTTGAAGACATAAACTCTAATTTTTCCCATACTTATCTGCAGTGAGATGATCCATGAAGTTTAATTTCCAGACTCGTGTTAAAAGCAGTCTGAATTTGGTTGTTATGCAAGACCTGAAAAACAGGTGATTTTTCTGTAATTGCTGTAATTTGGCTGTTTCACACTCACTCTGACAATGACAATGGGGTCTTGACAAAGTTCCTCTTTTCCTCCATCTCCACTTAGCTAGCTTATTTATTTTCACTCACCCTTCCAAACAAAACAGTACTTTAGATAGTAGCTCCTTTTTGTTTTAACAAGATTTTGGATATGAGAAACTAGGTGGACCTCCTTCTGGAAGCAGACTTTCAGAAATAGGGACAGATCCATATTTTTTATTTAGTCTCTAGAAAAACACTGATGAGCAGCAACTTCTAAACAAGCCAGGTCTCCTCCAGGAAGACCTCATCATGCTGCTTCAGGACTGATCTAGAAGTCAAGTGTTCAGGTTCATTTCATAAGTTCTACATTTCACTTTCCAGAAGCATCTCAGTTGGCACTGACCAGCTGTTTTTATCATATATCATAAGCTGCAGCTCCAAATCACCACCCAGAAATATGACTGCCATAAAAATATTCAGGCCACCAGTTAAGCAGATATCTATGGTACTTTTATCATTCTTGTAACATCTATTTGCATTTTAATTTTAATTGTATGTATGCTCCCACACACATATACAAGTCTTTCTCTCTAAAATTACATATGTAAAATATTATACCTAAGGTTAATTTTTAACATTTTCTTTGCATGCAAACTTTCTGTCAGTGCCCACAAATTAATATCTACAATTGCTGATGTTTTTAAATTTTAAAATTTATTTCAATGTTTCCTAAAATCATTAATTATTGTGGGTTTTATTAGCAAATACACTGAAAACAACCTGTCATTAGATTTAATGAGGATTCCATATGCCAGTTCAGTATACAAAAACAAATTAAGTCTATAATTAACTTACTAATTCAACACAGCACTAATTCTTAGAATTTTATCATTACTTTCTGTAAATAGAAGTTTTAAATTCACAGCCTATCTTTGGTGCTTGGGAATAGCTCCTGGAAACATGACAGCTGCTTCCCCCTCCCTGCCTCCCCAATTCTACTGAGAATCAAACCATTAATGTACTCAGGAGCAGTAAGGTAATTATATGTTTTAATAGGTTCATTAAGAGGTCTGAAAATGTATTTCACTATAAAATAATTTCTGTTCTCTTCAAATTGCCTAAAACACGAAGAACTTTTGGCAAGAAAAGGCTAAGGTGCTATGTTTCTTTACTTTAGACAACAGCCTCTTACAAATCAGTACTAAATGATGCACAAAAATCCCTCGGTATCTTAAAGAGGGAAAAATTACATAGGTAAACAGATAAATCTTTAGTACATTTGTCTTTATGGGAGCAGCTCCTGCTGTTGGTCTCTAACCTGGAGGGCATTAGTCTTTTCTAAATTGCCAGTAGTGTCTTACAGCACAGTGATAAATAGAAACCACTGAAAGAAATAACATTCATTCTAACACACAAGAACTTTCCAGACAGACATTGGCCTCTGAGAACAAACACTTAGACAAAATAGATTAGTTGCAATTGCAGAATATATCACTCTGCTTCCCTATGAACAGGCATTATCCCAGCTGTGCAAATAAGCGCCTTTATGCCAATCATTAAGTAATAAATACATTTAAGAGAGAGTCTAAAACTTTGAGGAAATTACAGGGAAAGGTGTCTTTATATCAGTTATTTTTTGTATGAAGCCAGTGATGTATTCCCAACACTACTTTAAAAAGTCCTTAATAATATAGATGCTTTTATATTGTTTTGTGGTAGAAAGTTTCCTTTGTCAGACAATTAATAAAACAGAAAAGAAACAGGTGCTACAGAATTGCAATTAAAAGTACTAGTTTAATAATAGAACAGAAAACTACCTAGCAATTTTCTCTCTTATATATCATTTCACCCAAAGTACCTATCCTAAGGCAGAATTGTTTCTGATTATGCTGGAGTAACATTTAGGTATGTTTGTGTTTTTCCTCATTAATTGTTTCAAAAGTCTGACATAATGAAAACTGCCTTGGAAAATACAGTTATTCTGCTTTGTCTGCTAGATGCATGGCATATGTATTGCTTTTAAGAACTAATGGCACTAATAACGTGGGGGTGTTTTTTCATGCAGTCAGAACCCTAGGAACATATTGTGACACTACCAGCTATTTTCCCTACTGCCTTTATCTTGGCCACAAGACTCTAGGATCTCAAGTGCCTGGGATGGGATCAGCTATCTGGTACAATCAGAGCAGCCCTACCCTAACTAATTATCGTATCTGCAAATTTTCTTGCTTCTTTTCTTTAGGTACCAGAAGCAGTTAGGCAGACAGAGCTTTCCTTGCTCCTAGGGGAAGATGTCTATTGGGAGGGATGGGATGTGAACGAGGGGAGGTGCAGTGAGCAGAGCAGTTAGTCCAGGCAAGGACATGGAAGGATGGGGAAAAAGATGACAATGCGGCCACTGCCAGGAAAAGAGATAGACACTGGATGTATCAAGGAGCAAGTAGCCTGCTGGGAAGTCCTTGAGTGGGCATGGATGTAGCTGAGAAAATTGTGCATCTGCATGTCATCTTCTTTCCTCATAGAAGCTGCGTTTTGTTGGTCTTCATTAGACTTTAAGAACAACCTTTTTTTAAAATACAATGTTTTTTGTTTTGTTTTGTTTTTACATATACAGGAATTAGTACAAAATCTGTACTTCTATTGACATTTGGATTGAATTAATGAGATGGATTTTATCTAGGACTACATGCTCGAAAGTTAACTGGAAGCTCTCTTTTTTCTCTGGATGCACTTCAGCTGAGGAAGGTGTTGGAAATAGGAATGTCCTTTTTTGTTGCTAGTACTGATACATTAATTTTTCTATAAAATTATATTTTTCTAACAACTTCTATGGATGCATTCTTGACCTTTTAATTTATTTGATTACAACATTAAAAATTGTACTTTTTTATTATATTCAACTTACTAATTCAATATGAGTATTCCCTATAATTGGACAGTTGGTTTAGGGCAGCATAAGCAAGTATTGACTTCCAAAACAGTCAGTGGTCTTGCTTTCTTCCTATATCTTTCTGTAAAACTCAAAGCAAAAGGCATGTTTAATAAGCTTAAAACTAATCCATCAGCACTCCCACAGAAATAACCATAAAAGACATTGGAGAGGTTTGGGGAGGGTCAAAAGCAACTGAAGGGTGTTGGGAAGGGAGGATACACACTCTTCTGTCTTCAATTTATGGTGGTGCAAATCTTAAGTAGATGAAATGGATTCTTAAACCTGCATGTTAGATCCACGTCCAAAATATAGAACAAAGGAAATGTCTGTTTGAGTTCCACAGGCTTCTGAAGTAGTCTGCAACCTTCCCTGACCTGGTTTCCTGAATGTTTCTCCAACAAAGTAAATATGACAACTGTGCTGACTAGGACTTTTTCATTTTTCAGGATGCTATGGATTTATTAAAATTCTATTTCTTCTGTCTTCATCGCCTTTGATCAGCTTTTGCACATTTTTGTTTTACATTTTTTTGTCCTTCCTTTCATATTCATTTTCTTGTTATCTTTTCCATCCATCTGCTCTGGAGTACAGAATCAAAGTCTTTTCTCCTATTCACTTGTTTCTAGATTTTCTTGTATTCACTTTTCTCTAGGACTATCAATCATTTCAAACACAACAGTAAAGTTTTATAATTCTCTCTAACTATATACATCTGCTAATCATACTTTCAAAATACCTCACAGGACACTTCTCTTGCCGACTGTGTAGTACTGATTCATATTCATCTGCTCCATGTGTGATTGTAATTAATTTAGAAATAGCTGAACTGGCAATAAACTAGCTAGTTTGAAAACTGTGCCTTCACAGACTTCTGAAGTTACCCCTGAAATTATGGAAATATTTATTTTCACTGAAGCCTGAGCTGCCACACTGATATTGCTGCTATCTGGTCCCACTGTTAGATATAGGGTAGCTAGCAATTTCACTTGAAGCGTAGTTATAACTTGCACTCAAATCTTGGGCTGTGGTACAAATTGACCCTAATGTGTGTCTTTCGAATTTTGCTGTGATTGGGACTTTAGATCAGGAACTTCACAGATAGCTGGAACTGCAGCAGCTACATATACAATTTTCTCTGATTTCTAAGTGATAAAGTATGTACCATCAAAATACGTAGAAAGTGTTTATGTGTGTTTTTATTGACAACATTTCCATATTTCTTGGAGCATGGACTACTATGTTTTTCCTATTATATTTTGTTTTTCAGATCTATAAAATTGCATTAATATTTGCCTTGAAGAAAAGAGAGATATCAAAACCATAGGACTGATTTTTGTAAAATTCACATTCCTTTGACTGTGTAGATCAAGAGGCTTTATATACTCATCCTTAAGGGAGACAAAAACTCCTGTGGAACTTTTACTGTCCATATAATTTCATAATTCAAGAGTGAATCTGCACAGTAGCACATAGGAGTAACTTCACAGTAAAAACTCTACATCTATACAGAACTAGGTACTGCTCTGAAAATGATGGTTTACAGTTTTTAATAACACTTTGTGTAAAACTCATATGATCTAAGAACACACAACTAATTCTTCCTTAAATTTGATTAATCACAAGTGCATGTTATATGTGCATTCCTAACTTATCCATTTGCTCTTTCAGCTGTCAGCCATGAATGAAGTTTTCATCTTGGGGGAAAAAAAAAGCATACTGACCTGAATAATTTTCATTTTCAAAAATATAGTAATGATTACCAATCATTGCCAGTATGGTGATTATGTCAATATTTACACAGTATGAGGGAGAAGTCTGGAAAGCTACACAGCCAAAAAGAGGGTCAAGAAGGATGGGTTCATGGAAATGATAAACAGACACAAGTGTTATCAAAATCAAATAATTTCATAGTAGTAAGCAATCTGAGACAAGAATACAATGGTTAATGAGTAGCTATTTTGATCAAATATATAGTTGCCTTAATAGTTCTGAATATATTGAAACCCTGATACCTTTTTCAAAACAAAAATCTTGTCAGAAACTCTGATAAAGCAAAAAAAAGTAAACTTTAAAACCACTTCATTTAAAAGAACGTATATAAGTAAAGAATTAGTGTATCATAATAAAATACAGTGCTGAACATAGAAAAGCAATATGAAAATGAAATGAATGTGCATTAAACATATGTGTTGGGAATACAGCTTCTGTTGATGAAGTAGTGGTTGGTTATGTTGACCATATCAAATGAAAAGACTTCAAGAGCTAAGAAAAATAATTGCCATACCTATTCATTCTCAATTCATGTAACTTTAGAGCAGAAATCTGATAAATAAAGACAAGTGTTTGAAAAATAAGATGACAGTGATGTGTGGATATAGAGAGATTTTTACTGTCTTGAAAAAAGAATCATGGATTACGCTTATATGCAAGAAACTCTGGAATTACTAAAATATAAGGACAAATAAGAAATTCTCTGCCTCAATAAGTTTTATTGAGCATAGATCAACCTAAATCAGATCCAGCAAAGTGTGAAAACCAAAGATTGCCTGGTCTTTTTGGAGTACTGTCACCATTTCTTCAAGCAAAGCAAGTGAACACAAATTGGTCTAGCAAAAATAGAGCCAGAGAAACTGTCAGACACTAAACCCAAGGGAGTACATGCTGACTAGATTATGCATGAAATCCATTCTTCAGGATAACCCATCAACCTAGGCATTCATTTCCACATATCAGCACCATTGCACACTGAAAAAGGAGATAACTCAGTAGTTTCAAAACCAGGTTTATTAAAGATGTGATAGTATCTCTTCTATTTCCACTAAAACCCTGAAGACCCAAGGGAAAATTCACATGACATAACTCAATAGTTTCAAAGACAAGTTTATTAAAGTTGTGATAGTAGCTCTTCTGTATCCACTAAAGCCATGAAGACCAAAGGGAATATTCTTGTGAAAATCACATTTCGCCACCAAGTAGTTTGGCATAAGTCTTTTCTCAATCCAATAAAACAGAGAGTGACTGAAAATACAAGAGAACATGGGACTTGCAACTGAAGAAAGGGAATTTCATGGACTTTGCAAGGTAAGAGAGGCTGTTCAATATATTACACATAATTGGCTTAAAATATCTGTTTTCGGATGATTTTACAGGTGAGAAGAGACAAGAGATGGGAAAACTAACACAGGTAGAAAGAAAATATTCTCTCACCTCATCCAGGTTTTCCTCAAGTTATCATGTTAAATAAATAACACAAAGGAGGCCAACAGAGAAGAAAGGTTTCACAATAGATTTATTAAATCTCTTCGGAGGAAATCAGACTATGTCTTTCAACATGTTTACATTAAATTGAAGTGAATATGAAGATGGGAAGAGTAAACACAATTTGATTTATATCCTGAAATAAGTTGATATTTTAAAGTAAAATTTAACCTTCTCATTCCAAGTCAAACTAGTGGATGATTAAATAAATAAATAAATAAATATGGGGATTCAGACCTTATTTTCAACATGTCTTCTTGACTCTTATTGCATTGATTATTATATGCTACTCTATATAACACACTCCTAAGTGCAATAACACAACCAAGAGTTTCAAACAAAAGAGTTTCAAACAAAAAATTCTTGACGATTGGAAGAACAAAAACCTGAAGTTTGTGGGTTAGGGTATTACTAGTACAAATTCAAGAGAAGAAATGCTAATTATCATGAATTTTGTTTCTAAATGAATGTACTTATGCATTAAGTTTTGGAATATAACTCTTTAGTTGAGAAAAACAGAGAGTGAGAATGAAAGAAAAATACACCATTTTCAAAGGTGATAGTTTCCATAAGCTTCTGAGATACACAGAAGGACAGTACTTTTGAAGTGGGGTAATGAATTTGATAGACAACAATATGCCAGTTCTCTTTTCTGTATGTAAATAGATATTAATCTGAAACTTTTTATTAGTACCTTCAGTATTAACAAAACTGAACTAATTGCTTAAGCACAATCTTTTAGAAACTAGATTTTAAAGTCCAGACTTCTAACTTGTATAGATCTTTTAATTTCTGGCAATTTGACATTCTAATTCAATATTCAAGAAGGATCACTAAATTCTATTAGCTAAAAACAACTTAAGAAATGTTCATTTTCTAAAAAACATATGTTAATGCATAGTTATTAAAATAATATCAAATTAAATTAGAGTTGTTCTGTGGTCAGTAATAGTGATTTATAAACAATATTGTCAGGTTTAAAACTTCTTAAAGGTCTTCCTGAGTACAATAAACTTTAGAAGGGAAAATGAGCGTGTGGTAACAAATTTAATATGGTCTAGTAAAACTTAGGAAATCAGCTTTTCTAATTTTCTTTGGAACCTATCCAGCACTTGCCAATAGTCAATTCTTAGATGATTTCAGACTAATTAATTAATTTACTAGAAGGTATTTCTGCAGATAAGTAGATGTGAAAAGAGTTTTTTTTTTTTTTTGTTTAGAAAGGTGTTGACTTAATTTGTGTCCTGAGGAGTTGAAAGCTCAATTTCCCACCTTTCCATGCAAACTGGAGGCAATAGAAACAAGTAATTCTAGGCCCAAATTAATGAAGAGTTAGGGAGCGCATCTCCAGTCTTCTAGCTCAGCTTCACTGTGAAGGTGTTTCCAGATTACTAAAATTGTAGATCATCCTCCACATAATTTATGTATTCCTTTGAGTGCACTTATTCATCCAAGAGCAGACCTGGCCTAACTTGGCAAGACAATTTTTATACCAAAGCTGGTGTGTGTATTTGTAACTGCCTGTCTGGATTTGTAACCATATCCTATAGAATTTTAACATTTTCTAAATAAAATTAAACCCTTTTTTTTCTAAATAACAAAGCAGTGCCCTGTGCAGTCACTGAAATCATACAAAGATCATAAATATGTTTATCTCTTTCCCTTGGGTAAGTTACAAAGGGAAAGCAAACCCAAGGTAAAGCGCAAACTATTCATGGCATAGGACAAACCAGTGCCACCATAACCTGTGTCCTGGTGTGTGATGCAATACAAGTTACCTGCAGAGATAGGATGGCATGCCTGACTTACTTATTACTGTGAGAGTGCTGTGAGTGATATGATGTCACCTAACAAACAGCTGGGACTGTTAGCACTCAGGTGATGAAGTCACAGATATGACACCAGGAATTTGTTTTAAAAAGGTCCTCAAATATTATTAATTTTTTATTGATTTTTATTCCTTTTTCTCTTCATGGTGGTCAAGGACTGTATTAGATAGAAAAATGAAAAATTCTATTAGTGAGATAGTTCCTCCGTGTTTTAGCATTTTAGATGTAGCACTTATTTTAATAGCAAATATTATTAACCATAGCAGTTTATAGTAAATTTCTGGTTATATAATTAGATAATACATAACTGAATATGATTTCTAAGTGGCTTTTATTGCAGTAGTCAATTCATATACTGATGTAAAAAACTCCTTTACCTGCTTCATTTGCCATAATGATTTACATTTTTCAATTGTTATAACACCACTATGGTAGGTTAAAAAGGCCTCAGAGAACTACAGTGGTGGATATTGCTTCCTATCTGTATTATCTCTGTAATCAGATTTTCTAAAATAATGCCTAGAAAATCTCTGCAGCTAAACTTAAAAACTTTTAAATAGGCATATCTAGCTCCAAACCTAGAATGTCTGTCCTGCAATTACCCTCTCTGTATGTGTGTTAAATTGTTAAATACTTCCTAAGTTCTACAAGAAAGTATTGATCAATCTGTTTCTTCATTAATTTACCTGTGTTCTTATCTAGTTAAAACTAGTTTGTTAGAACAATAAATGGAACCTATGAAAAGCAGCATTGTTTTGGAGAATGGTTCTTTTACTTATCTTGGGTTTTCTTCAGCTTTTTAAAACAGGAAGAAAAATTAAGAACCTCCTCAACTGTTCCTGTTTTCTCTACACATGTGAATGAATCCCAGTTCCTCCCTGTTTGATGATGAATATTACAATTGATAATAACTTTTCAAAACAAATAATATGCATCATATAGAGTCATATACAACAAAACTTTCTGACTAGAGTCTCCTATCTGTTTTTCCATTCAATTTGATATATTTTTGAGACTTTTTAAACACCACGGACTTATTATAATAACCTGAAAAGTGCAGGCCCTGAAACTTACAATGGCAGAGCCACATTAAGGCCAAAATAAAGCAGGAAAAAAACCCCTTATATTTGTTCAGTTGCTATTTAGGGACATAGATTTGAGTGACAAATTATGAAAATATATTTAAGTTCACTCAAACTGATGTAATTCCAACCTCCCTGGTCACAAAGGCTGCTTGTGCTCAGAGCTGATCCTGCATATGCTAATAACATTATCCAGAGATCATGAAGAAAAGACAAGTTCTTTGCTTCGTGCAGCTATACCCCTTTCAATCAACCTCATGCTGAGAACCATTTATTACCATAACATATGACACAGAAAATCTTAAGAGGCAGTAAGGGGCAAATTTTCAGATTATCACATGCCATTTTAGCTGTGACTTTCTCATTAACTTCAAAAGAATCATGTGGCTTAGACCAGCTCAAAGCTCTGAAATGTACCCCTACACATGCCCCAGAACAAACCTTTACAAACATAATAATTTTCCATATTTGACTTAATTTCTATAAAATAACAGAAGTCAGCAACTAAGCAGACTGTTCACAAATATTCTTCAAGCTGCAGACAGCCTCTCATTGTGTTTGAGGTGACCTTGTAGTATGCATGGGGACAAACCTCAGCTCTTCAACTATTTCAAGTCTCAAAGGGAGATAAAGGAAAAGAAACTTCTGACCATAAGGCACCGGCAATGATCGTACACTGTGCAGTTAGCAGTGCTAGTATTTATTTCCTTTGACTCAAAGTTTTGCGAAAGGCAATTTAATGAGAAATAATTTTCTTTAAAAAATCTAGAAATCTAACCAAAACAATGTAGACATAAAGGAACAAATGTTTATTCGACACCTTGATGTGCTGTACAGGTTTATGCATTCAAAATGATATGCTACCTTTTTTATCCTTTCTGCTCAAATGGAAAGTTTTTTACTCCTCTGTACCCAAATCTTGCTATTATATGCTCAAAGGCCATAATTATTTCAAAAATAGACTTTTGAGAAAAGCACATAATTAGTCCAGTGCAGCTGGTGTAAAAATTACTGCCAGGAGTGGTAGCATCATTAAAAAATTGGAACCAAAGCGCATCAACTATACTCTAGGGCAAGTTAAACACACAGAACCTCTAGTAAATATTTTAGCATCCAGGCTAGTACACACTCAGGGCACCCAAATTTTTTTAACAACATTGATCCAGACTCGACAGAAAGTAATTTCTGCCAAAATGGAACTATAGTGCACTCTGGTTTACATGAGTATAATAAGGTGATTTTCTTTGACTCTTACACAGAATTAGGCTGCTGTAGGAGAAAGGCAAGTTTGCCCCAGAGTCATGCAATGGTATTAGAATTCCAATTTATATTTCAGCATATTTTCTTGTCTATGACAAAAACCTTTGAAATTATGAACTGGAACACAAAGTAATTTGTATTATCTGTGTGACTCTGTGAGGAACCTAATAAAGTAGCTTTCTCAGATAAGACAACCTTTTGTTGTGACTTCTTATAATGACTGAAGACCATAGCCTGGAATGCTCTTAGAACTGAGATGCCTAAAACCAAAATTATATTTACTGATATACCTATTGATATACCTCAAAAAAATTGCACTTCTGGAACCATTAGCATCTTATGTTTAATTTTCAGACTGCTTGAGGTCTAATCCTAGCCATGAGTGCACCATTTTATTGAAGGTCAAGCAGTTTTCTGACTCTCCTAGATGGAATTGCGGTACCTGAAAGGTCTGAAGGTATCAATATGGAAATTATATTTTGAACTTATCTTTCTGGTGTAACACCAGTCTGACACCAAACTCCCACAGAGTGTCAGCTTATACATTAGCCTAACTACCAAAACAAAAAGACTGAGCTTGGGTTAAATGATCTTCATAGTCTTCTAGTATTGTCAGATACCTTACCTCCACAGTGATGAGAAGTGTTTAAGTGAAAGGGTAATTCCTGACTGAAGTTTTTGTATAATGCTTCCAAAAGCTGAAGATTTACCAGATGAGAGAGAAAGAGGTTCAGGAATCTTGTGGGTTATGCACAGTTTGGATGCTCTTGCTCTTTACTGTGCTAAATATCCCTAAGAGAAGGTGCAATAGCTTTGGAGGGAGAGAGGACAAGGGACCACAGTGAATCAATGAATAGTGGCTGGTCCCAATATTCTGTCAGGAGACACTGAAATGAGCAGTCCTTGATTTCAACCACACTGTATAGATGTGTTGTAGAAAGCTACATATTGCAGAGGACCCAAAATACCTCCTTGTTTAAAGCTGGCTGGGGATATCTGAGCTAAAGACGTATTTTCAAACTTTTTTCTCTCCTGAATCAATTTTGTTTCAACTTCTCTTCCATCTACTTGTCTCTTCATCTTATTAGCTTTCTGATTCTCTCTTCTCCTTTCCTGCATGCCTTTTTGTATGTTCATATCTATTTTCCTCCCTCATCTGCGTCTTTTGTGTGTGAACATTATTATCTTTGTCACCATATTTTTACTGCTCATGACAAACAAACACTTGAAAAATAATCACTGCAGAGTGGCCAAACAGAAGGCAATCCTTCCTGTAAATACTACTTTTGTGTAAAGGGCATGGTCAAATCAGTGCTAGAAATGTAGTGAGAACAATTCATCTACATCATTTTTTCCTCTACGGAAACATTGCTGTGGTTTTCTTGATACTTTAGACTCCATGTACAATTTATCTTTTTTCCTTCTCTTATTTTTTCAGCTCCTACTCTTTCATATCTCTACTTTATGAAAAACAGGCTTCTGTCATACAGACTCTCTCAAAGTCATCATTCATCCATGTGTTAAGACGTCTGCAAGCTTTCTTTTTCTACATCAATGACACAGTTTTCTTTTGACTTGAACACTTTTGTTCTTCCTATTTTATAATGCATGCACATTTGTGTTATAAAGACTCATCAAAGTCACCACTGTTCTACACTTATCCGCATTGAACTGGCTTTGTCATTTATTAGTCTTTTAAATGTTCTTTATATTTTCTATCTAGTTACAATCTCCTTCATTATTTACTGTTCCTCTATCATCTCTTTCTGATTCACATGACTCTTCTCTTTGACTTTAATATTCTGGGCCTCAAATACTTTCCATTACATCTTCAAAGTTAAAAGTCTTAGCACTGATTTTATTGTAAGTTAGGAATGTAACTTCTTATAAATTAACATTATTTGAATAAACACACCTATTGTTGCTTTGGGAAGCTAAAAGCAGGCTTTTAAATCACTACAAGAGGGTATATTAATGAAATCCCCATTGATTTTGATGGGAATTGTATTGCTTTAATCCTGAGATATGCTTTGGCACTTTAAATTGAGGATCTAACACACATTTAATAAAACCACCTCCAACTCTAGATCCCAAATGCTAAATTCTGCCCTTGAGCCATCATACCACTTCAAGTGGTTAAGAGTGTGTAGCATGCCAAAGCAAAGGGGAAACTTTTGCCCACAGCATATATAATCAGACTTAGAAAAGCAGACAACTTACATTTGTTTGACACTCATTAGAATTAATCACAAGCATGGATCAAGAGAGTAAATCTTCTCTATGCTTCATATTTTCTATGCATCCCGTCTGATGGTAGCAAGCTCTGCTCAGTGTGTTCATCAATCCCTTTACCTTGGGAAGAGAAAAATAGTTCTGTCTCATTTATTAGGCACTCTGTCATTTAGTCAGTGGCATAAGATTCTAGGAAAAGTAGTTACACCTGGCAAAGTGGACTATGGGAAAGATTTGTGACATTACACTTCAAAAATATAGAACCTGTGAGACAAAGGAAGAGGTTAGAAAGTGTATTTACACAGAAAGTACGTTTGAGAACATTTCCATCCATATTGGATATTTTTTGCTCAGTTGTGAAGACTTCTGAAAACACTACCAATATCACAGTCTTGTGCTGGAGTCTCAAAGAGTACTAAATATTGACTAGTAAAGGAACATCTTTACAAGCC
This sequence comes from Grantiella picta, assembly GCA_013397955.1. Taxonomy (NCBI): domain Eukaryota; kingdom Metazoa; phylum Chordata; class Aves; order Passeriformes; family Meliphagidae; genus Grantiella; species Grantiella picta. The sequence continues at coordinate 468,649 of VZRM01005135.1, read as the reverse complement.
TTGCAGATGTGACAGATATTTGAGAGTCTTGCTCTACAATAGTTGCTTCTCTTTTTGTTTATATGTCTGTGCTTGCAAAGGTTACACAGTCCAAGAATTCATCAGCCAAAACAGTGAAGAAGACAAATATACTAGAAACACTATTTTTCAGTCAGGATATTTTCTGCTTGCTTGGGTTTTTCATGTTGGGAATTTTCAGTTTTACTTTATATCCTCCTGCAGTTCTAATGAACTTTTAAGAAGATGGAAGGTGTCTCTCACTTCCTTTGCTGTGTCTCATTGCAACTCTTACTCCTCTTAAAGTTTCTTATCTACGCATTTGTCAGCTTGTTGTAACCAGGCGTCATGATTTACACCCAGACAGCAACTATGCACCATGTAGCCACTTGCTCAGTCCCCCACCACTGGGCTCAGGGAGAGAACTGGAATGGTAAAAGCCAGGAAACTTCTTAGTAGAGGTAGTTTAATTGGGAAAGCAAAGTAAATTTGCATTTAAATTGTCTGTTGGACAGAAGACACAGTGCTCTTTTTTGAAGTTAGGCTGCAAATATACACCAAAAATACTTTGATATTGATTTTTGCTATTGTTTTATAGAAGCTAAACAAGAACCTCCAGAAGTCACCCCCTGAGGCTTCATTTTTTCTCTAAGATTTCAAAATCAACCTGATTTCAGGAAGGATTTATGACTAAATTTGGCAGATTTTCCTTTAAAAACTGCTGTCATTTGTGACGTTTAGAAGGAAAAAAGTGTGCTTCTTAGTATTCAGGCTTCACTAAAATTATTGAAAACTTGATTGTCGTTTTCAGTTATGTAATTTTCTATTCAATAGCAATATTTACAAATAAATTAATAAATTTTATTGACAAATCCTACTTTTTGCTGCAGCTATATTTTCATCTATTTAGAAGGTATGAGATAATCTATCTATTTCAAAAGTACTGAAACCATTGAAGAAGCAGTTTACAAAGACATCAATCCATTATTTTCCTCAGGCCTTTGGTGAGAATTCCTGCAGTTCACAAAAAAGATTTAATGCTCTTCCACACTAGCAGGAACCAGATGCTGTGACCAAGGGAGGCATTGTTGTAGATTTAGGGTAGGAGATATGTGCCTCCCCTAGCTTTGCAACTCTCTTCTCTGTGGAGAAGTTATGGATTGCAGATGTAGATTGCAGTATTTGTCATGAAGAATATCTGCTGCTACTTTGATTCCTCCTGACCTCTTTTCCTTTGTTTGGAGCTTCATTAATTTCAAGGCTCGGTTAGTTGTGTTTATTATGTGCACTGTGTATAATTTGTGTAAATGATTAATCTCCCATTTTTACTGACTCTTCATACTTGGAGGCCAACAAATTCAAGAATTTTCTTGTACCCTCCCAAAAAAACACTGTTCTTCTTTTTTTGGATTGAGCACAGAACATTTTCAGAGAAACATCTAGTAGTTCGTTCAAAATTAATTTAGATATTGAGCCTTACACTTCATAGCTTTCCACTTTCCATCTTATGGAGTTATAGAAATGCATTGTAATGGCAGAATCAAAGAATCTTAGAATGTCCTGAGGACATTGGAAGGGACCCACCAGGATTATTGAGTCCAATTCCTGGCCCTACACAAGACTACTCCTCCTTTCCCAAAGCAATGTCAATAACCAGTGCAATTTTTCTTAATACAGCTCAAAACAAGCTTAATTGTTAAAAACGCTTAGCAGATAATAGTGTCTACCAGTTCACATGCAATATCATTGAGGGTATTTTGATTTCAATAGATGTCTGCATTGTGGCTCATCTTTCTGTCTCCATATCAAAGAGTGACAATAAACATTGGCTCGTGACATTTAAAGTTGTACCTATTTTTGTTACAAAGACGTAAACTCTCAGCAGAGAGTTATTGAAGACGTTTGTCTGTCACCGTTTCACAAAGACACAAAATTGTATGTTACTTTTAACTTGCATGGAATGAAAGATTAAAGCATTTGCCTTAAATCAAGTATATTTAACTAGACTGCAAATGAACCCCATAAGAGAGAGATATTAAACCACAGATAGCTGTAAATTGGTTAATGCATATTTTTCTTTTTCTTTTCATTTATTAAGAGAAGCTGGTAATTATTAGTACATATTTTACATAGGAAAAATTGAAAGAAACCTAATTATGAACTCATACTAAGACATCAATAAGTCGCTAATTTTACACATGATGCACACGTGCATTTTTGCGTGTATGGTGAACAGACAAAAAGTTTAAAAAAACAACTTTATATGAACCAGGAATTTCCATGTAAATTAGTCAGAAATGAGTACCTGTAAGAACTGTTTCTGTGAATTGTCTTATTACACTTGATGATTGTGAAAAGGAGAAATAGAGGAAGAATATTTTTATTTTTCACAAGATTCTTCCTGACTTCCAACATAGACATGTAGGAACTATCTGGATCAGATGACACTGCATCTGTTTTGCAAAACAATTGCTGAAATTGTGAGAGTTCTCATGAAAGCAAATGTGCAGGTGCATAGTGTGTGGCACTCATATAATATAAGGTTTTAGAAATTTGTACTTTTCCTAAGGGAAAATGTAAAATATTCCCTTTGATGGCTACAATAACCTATTTCTTAGGAATTGTTATATATTTTTCCATTTTATAACTACATTTTTTTTCTGATTAACAAAAAAAATCCCATAAATGCCTTTTATCACACTTAAAATATTGTGAATGAAGCAATTTGTCAAAAGAAAAATCAAAAGTCTGTATTGTTTTGCTTCAGCAGGAAGAATATTTACGTTCTTATAGAAGGAAAAAAGCCCATGGATTATTGGCATTTTTGTATTCTAATTCCATTGTCTTTCTTTGAGTTCCAGTTTTACAACTGGAATTCAATTCTCTTCAATTCTTCAATACAATTCTCTTTTACAAGACTTTTAATTCTGGTTGTTTCTATGAGGCCTGTAATTGCAAAGTCATTCCATTCTACATTTTCTTGAGATATCCTTTGTTTCTGATTAACAAATTATGATGGCTTTATTTTTATTATGTTGTATACAAAAGGACTGCATATTGACCCATTTACAGTTTCCAAACTTCACAGAAATTTTGAGAAAAATAAACCAAAAGCAAAAGAAAAAACAAAGAATCTTGGAAATTTTTAAGACAACCACAAAAAGACCATTATCTGTGCAAGAGTGCTGGCATTCTACTATTGTCACAGTTAAAACATACAAAATATAATACCTATTACTACGGCATGAAGTAAAATAATTACCCTGAGAATCTTAATTTAAAAATCAGAGATAATTAAATAGATACAGATTTTTTTTTCTCCTTCATAGCTGGAAAAATTATTGCATCTGTACAATCTTCAAACAGATTCTGAAAACTAGAAAAAAGTTAAAAAAAAAACAAACCCAAACATACCTTAATACCTTAATGCAGTAACTATATAACACATAAGTATCCATTTTAGGCATTCTGGAAATACACATTTGTGGTTCATGGAAATGAACTGCCATATGGCATACACAAATCAAAAAAGAAATATCATAAATGTGTAAAATTGTTTCAATAGGGATTCTATTGTCTGAATTAATGTAAAATATGTTATTCAATAGAATATAAAAAGAAAAGACTTTTCTGTCACCTGACATTGTTAGTTTGTGAATAATTCCCAGAGATAACACAGAATTTTATCTATTTCACTCTCTTTCAATTTATTTTCTTGAAATTTCTGCATAAAGGGAAATGAAAGACAGTTCTTTTTACTTGTTTATTTTTTTTCTTATATACAGATATATTATTGTTAGTGTGATCATCACTATAATGTTGAAATATGGGTCCCAGATAGAGGTCATATGAAACAGTAATATTGGTCAAAAAAATTATTTTAAACATAAATTATGTTACCACAAATTTTGGAAAAAGTTTCTAGAATCTACCAGTTTCCTTAATGGTGAATTAGGGCTTCACATCATTGCATCTAATTTTGTTTATCTCATTTGAAGAAATGCATTATAGATCTTGGTCAGAGTGTCTTTTTTAATTATTGCTTACTCATCATATTATCATTTTAAGAAGGTAATAATTATTTTGAGTGATCTAGTATAAGTGACTGTGGCCTATGTGAGTTTCCATTAATTAATGACAAAATGCAAATTTACCATTTTCACAGTGATTAACTCTTCACATTTCTCTCTTCAGGTTTGATATAAGATGTGACAAATTGATCTTTTGTTTTAATCACAATACCAATTACATTTACATGACTCTTATTTCATATTTTACAGGTCTTCCCTAGCAAAAATAGTGAATATTGGCATTGTTCTAAGATGGCAGGAAAAAAGTAAAATTGTGTGAGCATGAGAAAGCAAGGAGAATAATACCCTAAAGGTAGGGTTCTTAAATGCCAAGTGCCCTTTGTCAGCCTCAACCATCCATTCTGAAAATGGCCTATCAAAAAGGCTTAGAGGGAGCAGTTTAATTACTGTTCCTTTGACAAATGTAATATATTTTCAGAAGCAGGCCCATACATTTATTTAAGGCCAAATGTTGTACAACAAAACTGTCCTCGGAGGTATTTCTTTCAACCATCCTATTTTTTTCCACCTGGCTTGCACTAGTTTTTCTTTTTTCTAATGACTGTGTCATTCCTAGAGACATTTTAAAATGAGTCTTAAATCATGTTTTGTTTTAAGAGTACATAAGCTCCACAAGTAGGTTGGAAGAAAGAGAAAAATAGTGTAAATTATCACAAAGTTTTTATAATGCTTTCATAAGAAAAGAATGACCAACAGCCCTATACCAGCCCCTATATATCTTGCCCTGAACTCAGCTGAGAAAAGCACTTAAGTCCTCTCCTGAATACTTACAAATATGAAAGCAAGTCCAGCATACTTCCATGCATGTACTTTCCTCCCCTTTCTCAGGAAATACTGCAAAACATTGACTGTTTAGTTTTCTGAAGTTAAAAAGAAACCTAAAGCAGCCTGGAAGGCAGTTTTTTAAAGCAGACAGCTCAGATGAAAGTCCTGAAGGCAAGGGCCACTTCTAGAGAGTATCCAGCTGGCAAAAGCCTGTGTCAGGAGTAGATCTGTATAGATCTGCAGCAGCAATAGACTGCAAAAGTTTTCTGCTCTTGGCACATACTGAGCATAGTAGAGAATGTTCAATAATACAAGCAGAAGAAATGAGTGAGGCACTTGTTGCCACCCACTGTGGCAAAACCAGAGTAAAATGAATATTCAGGAATTTTATACAGAGGCTAAAAGAAATAAAATATTGTCAGGGTTTGACCCTGACTAAACGCCAGGCACCTCGACTCTCTCTTGCTACAAAAAAAAACTATAAAAAATACACACTAATCTCATGAGTCAAATGAGATAGGACAATGGTTGGTAGGAGGAGGCACAGAAAAAGAAAAACGGCAAACAGGCTCCAAGCTTAAAGTTGCAAAAAGGTGTTTTAATTACCTAACAGATTTGGAGGATAGATGCCAGGCAAAAATAAACTTTTCATACAGTTTTTATTCACTCCCCCCTCCCTCTTACAAACTTACAGCATTCACCCCCTTTCCTCCTTTACAATCAACAAACCTGGTAAGGAGGCACGGTGTAGGGTCTCTTTTCAGCCCACAGAGCAGATTCTCAAATTTATTCATCACTACAATTCTTCTACTACAAATTCGCTTTATCTCTACTTGTTTCTGTCTCTCTCAAGACAGTTCTCCTGCTCTCACCCCCACCCTTTTAAGAAGCAATCTCTGCACTCAACCCCCCTTCCCTCTTTCCAAACTAGCAACACAGACAGGGGGCAGGTTGAGGGGTTCTCTGGTCAGTCNGGGGGACCTCCTGCCCCCATGGCCTTCACCGTGGCTAGCAGAGGATTTCAGCTCCAGCTTCTCCTCTCCCACCTTCTTCACTGACCTTGGCGTTATCCATGCTGTTTTCCCTCTACCTATTTTCACCTCCACCTTCTCCTCCTCCAACTACAATGAAGTGAAAGAAGTGCGCATCTGCCTTGTTTTGAATTTTTCTTAAATATATTTTCACAGAGGCATAACCAACACCTTCAATTGGCCCAAACTTGGCTGGCAGCATGTCCATCACCTTCAGAGCCATCAGAGATTGGCTCTGCTGGACTTGATGTAAAAACTTCCAGAACTTACACTCAGGACACACAGGAGCCATCTTTGTGCCACTCCCCACCCCTCAGACACCTCTCTAGGCCTACCACAACAGCTTCTGAGGGGTGCAAATTTCTCCTAGATGTTAAAAATACTTTACTGATGTTTTGGGCCAATCAAAACCACCACAAATATTAGATAAAGATCTCCTCCTCTCCCCAATTCATCAACCTGGTAACTATCAAGTAATCCTATATAAATCTGATGCATTGTTCCCAGCTGACATGCAGATGCTTCTATGACCTAATCCTCACAGCTATTTCTGCAGAATTATTTTTTCATACTAATAGGTTCTATTTATCATATGGCACTAAAAACATATTTGTTTTATCAGCCTCTATATGAAGGTGAAATTTGTCTCCAAAGCTGAAAAATTCATCAGCTAGTTTCTGAGCACTATAGTGCTGTCTCAGTATTCTATGCATGTGGGAAAAAAAAAACTCTAAATAGACTTTTCATTTTGTCTTATCCTGTGTAGCCAAAGAGAGTCATGTTCCAAGTAATTAGAATTGCATTCAGTGATACTTACATCTGAATAAGTTTTAGACTAATTGCAAAACCCATCGAAAAGAAAAAAATACAAAAAATCCCTGTATAGCATCTCTTTCCTATATTCAAATTTGCTGAATTTAATTAAACTGGTTTTTTGCTAAATTAAACTCAATATAATTACTTAATATGTTTTTAAAATTGTAATGAATATTTGCAAAAGAAACAGATATAGTTATGTCCTGAATTTAAAAATGAGTTATGGTATTGTTTCTTAATAATAAAAAATATAGCTGAAAGACAGATTTTCAGTTTGGTGCAAATGGAGGACAGTTAATACCTATTTCATATTTTCCTTCATCCATGGAGAACATAATATAATTTTCTTTCTTTCTAAACTGTCTAGACCAAGAAGAAAAAAAATCTTTCTTCTTGTGCTTTTCTTTTCCAGATGTGTCTGATGATTAATCACCGTATGTGTCTAGACCCCATGGTAATATCTGTCCCTGTTTCTGTCTCTACATTCATCTTTGACATCTTGAGTTTAGTTTTAATACAGTCCAATTGATTTGTTTGCAGAAACAGCACTGGTTTTATTCTTTTCCCCTCTGAAATATCTTTATAGCACAAATACAAACTTGCCCATATTCTCAAGCTATGTAAAATTGATTTGAAAGAAGAGATTGCAAAACTTAAGTGTATGGTAATGCACATCCCAGATTGCAATGCTTGCATTAAAGATGCTAAGTGGAGTTAAGAAGAGCATGATTTTTTAGGACTTAGCAAAGATTTTCACCACCTTTAATTATTTTGATCCCAACATCACCATGAAAAAAAATGGGACTCAAAATAGCTATGTATGTTATAAATAAAAATATCTGTATTGGTTCCCATGTCTCTGTCATATTTCTTTCTCTGTGTGTCTCTACCACCCCACATCCACTAGGAAAGTGAGGAAAATTAGAACTATAGGTGGATGTTCCAATACTTCACGCTTGGACAAATAATCGTTTTGTGAGGTCAAAATAGTCATACAAAAGCTCCATACATTTAATTTTAAATTTGCATTGAGTGACATTTTAATATATTTGGGACATTTGTAAAGCATCTGTGGGGCAGAGAAAATTGCCACTTTCAATTCAAAGTTTTTATTCATTTCAGATTGTTCTTCATCACAACAAATTATTCCTAGCTTTGGTTCTTTACTGGATTGCAAACTGGAAGATCCTTATTCCTGGTCAATTTAGGGTCCCAAAGCCTTACAAGACTAGCTGTGTTAAGGACTTGACTAATCTTAAAGAAAAGGAATCTTAGAAAAACTGGATAATCATATACCATTTCATTCTTATATGCATTTGATAAAACTGAAGAATCACATAATATTTTGATTTATATATGCTCAACAATATTAGAAATAAAGAATTCACATAATTATTCTGCAGAAATGATGAGGAGAGTAGTCCCAGCTTGGGATTGGTATACAGAAGATATTGGATAATATCTGAACTTATTATAGGTATAAAATCTGTACGTAGAACTGAATATCTGAGTAACAGACCTGGAATAGCTTGATTGACAGTGCTACTCGCAGTCATCAAATTGTGTTGAAAACTACTTTTAATGTAATATTTTCTTAAAAACCTGGATGCTTTTATTAACAATTTTCTTAATAGTATGTAAATATATATGTGTGTGTGTGTATATATATATATAAAGAGGAATTACATCGTTGTAAAAAAGTAATATATTTTCTCTCTTTAGCTAATTTCCTGAGTGCCAATTTTATGTCAAACAGATGAAAATAAATCTTGAATCCTGTAGAATAAGAATAAATGTAGGACAGAATAGATTCTGATGGGCTTTGTTGGCCACATTTGAAACAAACACCAGACTGCTGCATCTTGCACATATTGCACTGTAGTCAAAAATTGAAAGACTTGTATTGTTTAGTTAATTATTACAAAGTATTTTTGAATGACTAACCTAAGCATTATTTTCGTGTTTAGAAATACTGAAGTGCTCTACCAACCCTTATAGTCCAAAGTAGGGTTTCTTGAAAAAAAAACAGGAGCAAGCTGTCTGAGCTAAAGAATGTGGTAATTGTACTTAAAAATATGAAACTGGAAATGCACGTTGCGATTTAGGAGTGTCAAAGGCTTAGTTTCATCTGTAAAAGTTCTAAAGAAATTCTGGAAATAAACTTATTTTCCTAAGACTAAAAGAAATTTGGAAGCAAGTTGAGTTTTATAAATTATGAAAACCATTCCTACAGCTTATCTGTAACAATCTCTGAACACAGAGCCAGAAGTCAAAAAGTTCATTTCCATATTTCGGAAGAGAAGGGTATGAACTAATTAAGAAAACTTTCTTGGATCAGCTAAACAGTAGAATTTTAGCTGTATCATTCTCCTCTCTCATGGAAAGCCAAGCCCCTTTTGAAACACTCAGAGTTTAGCGTCAAAAGCACTGCAGAAAAACACCCTGGATGGGGTTTTGAAGTGGAGAGAGAGATGCACAAAGAGAGAAATAAGGATGGGTTTTCCTGTGTTTGAAATAGTCCATTTTTTAATCTTTTACCAAAAGAAATAATCATGTTTAATTTCTTTCCACACTAATTATATTCATCATTATGAGCAAGATTAATCACATAAATCCTACTAAAGAAATATTAGAGGGCAATTTATGAGACTAAAGACTGTAAGATTTGTCCTTCATGACATCTATAAACCAGCAAATTGGAGGTACAAAGACTGTCTGTGAAGAGAGTATGGGTACCGAAATATCTATTTAGCGACCTGTACTGTTACAAAATCCAGACTCTCTCAGGTTAACCTTGTATTTTTATTATTGTAAATGGGATTTGTGTTCTGTCCCATCTTACCTTGTCATAGCAGCTGTCATTTCCTTCCAATGCACAGCAAAATTTTGCCTCAAATGTTGTTTGCAAATTCAGTGTATTAAAACGTGCTAAGCATCACGAATTCTTTGCAGGCTAGCAAATTATCTTAACCTAACTTGTATCAAAACATGGCAGCCATTAAAAACGAGAATTTAAAGTAGAACTAATAGGAGAACTAATCCTGCCCTATAGAAGGTATATAAGGCTCTTTGTGACTGCATACAGTGTAATTTCCACAGGTATCTCTCCTTCAGAGCGCTCATACATCTCGATTACTATGTAATATAATTAATATTTGCTTGGTGGTCAGTGAGCATCAACACCAGCACAACATATTTCTCAGAACCCAGGGAGGCCGATCACACTTTGTATTTTTATCTATGGTGATTCATCCTTGTAGATATGGATATGCAAACACAAACCAAAAAGAATTTTTCCATTATCTGAAAAAAAGAAATGAAATCACTATGTAGGAAACTATATTTCTTTCCAATACTGACAATTCTCAAGTGGTATTATTCAATTCCCACAATTAAAATCAGCAAACATTCTCACTTCATTCTTTTCACTAAACCTTTACAATTTTTATTAAACACACTTACTAGAAATAATTCTTAATTTATTCATTAAGGTAAATGCAGTATAAAAATTGATTTTATAGTCTACTTTAACTAAGGGTCTTCAAAGCATAGGGCCCTTCCACATAATATTCAAGATAAAAATCAGTATCTGAAATAAAGTGACTATGTGAAAATCTACCCACTTGTAATTTCTGAAGTATTTTTGTCTTTATAATAAGGTTTCTAAATGTTCTTCATTTTAGGTCAATTTTTTATCTACATAAAAAGGTGCTCAATGGATTAGAACATATTTATGTGTAAAGGGCTTGGAAATTATCCCTTTGCTGCTTATACAAAATTAACACATGAAGGAAAAAATATAGTTAATGATAAGTCATTAGCTAAAAGAAAATCTGTCCAATTTAATGGTATCTTAATAAAAACAAGTGTATTTTTAACTCCGGTTCCTCCAAAACTAAGCTGGCATTACTTAAAATGTTTCAGTTCTGATGCTTTAGACCTTTTGCATGTTCTTCTGAAAAGAAGGATTGGGTTTAAATATCAGACTGAAGATATTTTCTTTTTTAATTTAAAAAAAAATTAAAAACCAACCTGCTTTTGATGTCCAGAAGCGTTGGAATGGTTTAAAATATAGTTTTACTTGAACAATTTATTACTGAGACCACTTCTTCAAAACAACTTTATTTTAACAGCCCTTTCTATTTTAGTGGAACATACCTGTATTGAACTCTCTCTAACCTTACCCCCAATACATATTTCTTACTGTACCAGTTAGAGAAATTGAATCACTCCACAAACACTTTTGCATCATTCAGTATTGAGACGTCTGGTTTTGGCTCTATTCCTTCTCCTGATCTTCTACATGTTTGAATACAAGACATGAAGATGCAGGACTACAGTGAATATAGGGTGTTTTTTGATGCTCTAAAAAAATTCAATTCAACTGTTTACTGGCTTTTTATTTTTTCTGGGCTAGTGACCAGTAGTATCTCTTGCTTGAAAGGAAAGAGATAAAAGAATTATTAATTGCATATCTGCGTATTCAAGATACTACACTTTCATACTACTATGAAAGTGATTCTCAATTACCTAATTATAAGGCTTACCCACAAAATAACGATAATCATTCAGAAATTCTAATCATGTTTACACAAAGCTGTCAAAAATGTTTTCTGCATAAATGTTTCTTTTTCTCATATATGTATCTCTTTGTAACAATAACTGAAAAGTTTATCGCGAAATATGATACAAAGTCCCATTGACTTCCAGAGTTTTGTTTTGTTTGGTTTTATTTTTTGTTTTGTCTTCTTTTTTTAAGGAATCAGAAGTATGAATTTAAAGTTAAAAAGTGTCTTAGATTCACACTCTTATAACATCTCTTCGTGATACGGACTTTACTTCTGTGAAATATCCCTTAAAACATTATCATAAGCAAGATATGAGTGGTCACATGGTGCTGAGATACAAAAATGTTTTCCTCCCACGTTCCAGTTAGGATCACCTCCTTGTGCCTGTGTAATATAAAATATTGACAACAATACCTGCTCTCATCACTGAATATTTATAAATTAAAATCTTATCATGCTAAACTGACAAATTAAAGCTTATTTCATCATTACATAGATGATGCATATTCCATTTATATTTAGAAGAAATAATTCTCTTTAAAGAACAAATTTATAAAGTAGAATTATCTATTTTTTGATAGATTTTTTCAAGATTTAAACATAAATGTAAAGCATGTGCTAGTTTAATGTGGTAGACATCCCTTACAGTCCATAAAACCAATTTACTATTAAGAAACAATAATTTATTAATGATCTTCAGGTTCTGGCTATAAGGAAAGAATTGTGGGAACTTTACTAAGGAAAATGTAAAAGTCTGAAAGACAACATCCTCTGTATATCATGTTGCAGTAGCTTTTCAGTTTGCTCAATAAAAGCTAGAATCAAATCAGCAATTCAATCCCTAAAAATGCTCTCCTGAAGAAACTGCTGTATATTCCAGTGGGAACTTCAGAGTATGAAAAAGTCTCAAAAGGAACACAGAAAATGGGAATATTCTAATGGGTTTCTAGACTTCCTGAAATTCACACTAATTACTTTTGATCTTTTAAATCAAAAGAGCAACAGGCGGTTGTTTTCTAAAATCAAAGGTTCCCAGTGGCTTTGAACATTCACAGAAAATTTTCAAGACGGGGAAATTTATTAGCCAGTCGACATTTTCCTTGAGGTTTCACTTCAAACATTTCTGCATAGTATAGAACCCAGGAAACCAGACACTTCCAAGCACTTAAAGGCAGACTAATCTATTTAGTCTATCACTTAGAGGATGGTTTCATTTTGCTGTACAAAAAATAGGAAGTAAAAACATGAGATTTAGGTGATTTAAATTTACAGACTGGTCATGGTTATAAGCCAAGGTAAAGGCCAGCCAAAATCTCTACTACAGGATAAATTTTTACACATGGAGGTATCCAAAAGCAAGGCCTGATATTGCAAAAATTATTAGCATCTAACCTATTTTTTTTGTGCTGATGGTGGTGTCACATGAATTCATAATTCAGTATCAATAAAAAAAAAGGTTGTAGTTCAAATGCTATTCTTCTCATTAGAGCATGAATATCCATGGAAATACCACATGTCATCATTTTTTTCTACTCTTTTACTTCTTCCTTCAGGCAAAACTTTGCATTATCATCCAGATGATTGTTTGGAAAGTTGTAATATGGATTTCATCTCAGTCTGATTGACTAAACCCCAGCTCATATGGCACTATTTCCTAGAGCCAGGATTTAATCAGAGTGACTTGATAAATGTCTACTTCAGATTTTTTTCCCATGAGAAATGTTTTGCACTGATAACTAGACCATTTCATATGTATTTGCACAACCAAATGAATTGTATTTATTAGTAACATTTTGTATCTATTGAAGCACCTATTTCAGTGGGTGTTTAAATTCCCTAATTTTTAATATTTTATATTTGAATACTCAAGTCAATATTCAAGCTTATTGGCAATGCATATCATTTTTGGCTACAGCTTAGAATACTGAACTATTTAAAGAGATGCTGCCTCTTGGGATTGAGATCAGTACCACCAACTTTAATAAATATTCGACCACGGTGAGACAGAGCATTTTCTCAAACCTGCTGGGCTCCTGTAGTACTGAATGTTTCACATATATATGGCTGAATGCACTAAAACTTTGTCGTGCTGAATGTTATCAAGAAATTCAATTTACAACTGAACTATAACTTTTTCATTGTCCTTTTCTAGCTTCTTTGGTTCATTTATTCCACCAATTAGCAAAAATAATATTTGAATATTTCAGTTTCAGTAATTTAAATGCATAAGACAAATGTAAGTCAAGTTCAATATGACACAAAATCTCTAAACCCAGGTCTTCATCATCTGTGTCTGTTTGTTTGGTGACTTCAAAGGTAAGCTATCTAACCTATGGATTGACAGGTTTAAAAACTGAAACCAAATTGGTATGAAAAAAGCGTAAACCTCAGTGCTGCTGGCATGAAATGAAACACTTTTGAGGGCAATTTACGATGGCAACAAATGAAACAAAACTTACAAAGCTTCAAAAATTTGTGTTCACCCACTAAATTGCCAAGAATAAATCAAATTCTAAATTAAATAAGTAAATCAAATTCTAGAACAGCCTCAATGTGGGTTAGAAATTTTTAATGTTACTGTACAAGTTACATTACTTTGTTACTTACATTGTGTTTATTAACTCTCTGCAAAACATCACGCATCAAAACTTTATTAATGAGTTCTCTTTTCTGTTAGTAAAAGCTGAGTACTCTGATGCTCCAAGATGAGCCTCCATCCTTCAGAACAGATCCCACTCTAGGTGCCTATGACCCTTACACGTGGATAGAGAACAACAGCAAAAAAAACATGCTGATCCTACAGTCATGTAAGATCTCTGCCTGTAGTGTGCAACTGATTGGTAAAAATGAGAAAAAGATGAAGGCGCAGCTGTGTCTTGAATCCCTTACTTCACCTACCTTCCTGAAAACTCCATGGAAAGCAGCTCAACACTTAAGCTAAAGTCTGTCTGAAAGTGAGGCATCTTTGTCTTTGCTTTTAAAAATGGAGCAGAGTTCATTCTCTTCTTCCAAAATATAGCAGGTCATAGTGACATCTTTTTACAAAGGGATTGTACAATTTTGGAAGAAGGCAAGCCATACTCACCTGCCTCGTTCTGCACATAGGACACAAACTTCAAACCTTTATTTCTCAGAGGACTGTGATACAGAAACTACTGTGGGGTGTTCTGGATGCAAAAATAAAGGACGCTCACAAGCACTTTTGTAGAAATTTTATCACCATGAAGCAAACAAAGAATTCTGACTTCACTGAAGATAAGGGAAGAAAAAGAATAAATGCCGCTTACTGGTCAGGGCACTTGGATGGGGCAGAGCAGATTTAGCTTCTGAAATTACTTTTCTCTTTTTGCACAAAACCATGACTGCACTACAAATGTCTAGAGGTGGCAGACACTTTTGAAAGCAGCCCAGTTCCTTCAGTGAACTTTGGTGCTGCTTAGCCAGTATGAAACTGCTGTTACTCAACTGGGGCAGGTAAAGACAGACCCATATCACTGCCAGCTCAGAGCAGTGCTGGTCTGAGCTAGCCCCTCCACCTTCTGTGCCTGTCAGAATAGATTCAGCTCCATTCTGCATGAGCATGAACAGAGGTCTGGGATGTCTGCAGGGTGGAAAGAGTCCTGCAGTCTGCAAAGACATTTAAACTGCATTTTAATGTAACAGGATAATGTACACCATAAGGAGCTTTACAAGGGCTCCTTCACTACACACTCAATGTATGGATCTTTTTACACACTAAAATATACAGAGAAGAAACACTCCACCTTCTTGTGTAATCCCAGAATGGGGAGACACAAAATCCTATTATCTTTGTCTTGCAGATATTTCCATCATTTTAAAGATAAACGTGGCACCTAATGTATAACAGTTTGTTTTACTACAGAATAGGTACATTTCAATCCTATGCTTTCTACTGAGGAGGCTTTCCATTAAATTAAGTGTGAAAAATCAAACAGAAAATGAAAACAAGTGGATCTTGCCATAGCATAGGAAATCATTAATTCCTGCTGTTGGGCTCCAGCCTCAAAGCAGCTTTTTAGTATCTTTGTTGTCTGATTCAGATGAGTTTGTCACCACTTTTGGATTTCATTATCATTTGGGTAATCTCTTCCATTTATAGCTTGTTTCCATTTCTTCCATGACAATAAATTATTAAAAATCTCCTCTGTGTCTTCATTAAATGGCTTCTATTCAAACTGGCCTCTGTAGGTTAATGGGGGCTCTAAATATGCTTCAAATGGACCTAGAGTTCATAGGTTGTTGAATTATTATTTTCTTGTGACAGAACACTGCACTAAAAGCTATTTCCCTTCATTTATGTGATGTACTATGTTCACAATCATTATGCAAAATACGGCAAGATGTACTCTCTGAAATTAGAGATATTTCTTCATTTCCAACAATGCACAAATGTTCACATGTATTAGGAACACTATGGGATTCATTTTGAAGGTCTTAGAATCCTGAAATATAGTGGTGAGACATCCTGCAATCTCATAAACTATTTTTTCAGTTGGAGAGAATGGCTTATGACCATGGAAATTCTTGGGAAGAAAATGACTATGGAAGTGAAATTTAAATTGGGCCAGGACAGCAAATGTTGCACCTAGATATCTGCACATCTTCAGTATAGTACACAAGAAGATTAGTAAGTAATTCAACACTGAATAAAGTAGATGACTACCAAAGCTTCTATCTGTATCAATTGTTTAAAGCAGAATCAAGCAATTTCATATTCACATACTTTAATATTGGACTTGCTCTGAAAATAGAATATGTGAAACATTTCCTTCCAAAAGTATGACACAAATCAGAAGCTGAGATTGAAAGAAAATCAATTTCTGAAATCTTAGGCAGTTTAACTATAGTATGTCATTATTTTAATAGAGCTCACCTACATTTATCAACCCCACTTTTTACATTTTAGAGGTGACTTGGATTTCCAATTATTAAGCTTCCTTATCTTGAACAAAGTTTGTATAATGTGTAGCTATATAAGCATAGCTTATAGAGCCACCCATCTTCCTTCCTTTCCAAATTCTTCTAGAAACTTTCCTATGAAAAAACATCTGTATTTGCTTGCAGCAACTTCAAGACATGTATAGGCCCTGCCAAGACTCTTAATGTCCTCTCTGAGTCAGATGTGGGTTTTGTTGAATATCTAACATTTAGCTCTGGTTCAGCAGATGACTTTTAACTGTTCATATTGTTTTATACCCTTTCAGTAACCAAAGGGACTAGCATTCTGACAAAATGAGCCAAAATTAGGTCTTTGAGAGGTCATTGAGCTATTTTAAGTTTCTGATACACATTCTTTAAGTATATCTTAAATGCTTTGATATCGTAACTGCTGCTATGTGTTCAAGCAAAGCTATAATAATCTTTTTTTATTTGGGGGTAAATTGTTAGTGTTTTAACAGCTACAGCATCCTAGTCTTGGTGATTACTATACTTAAAACCATGGGATTAACTCCTTCTTCATGGATATAATGATTACCTCATACAAAAGTTTAGCTAAAAGCCAGTCAAACAAACCTATTTTGGTTTAGTGCTAAAGCAGAGGGATTTAATGTGTTTACATCTTATGTTTAACACATAAGCACATAAAGGTTTAAATCACTTAAGTACTTGGGCTGAATGTTGTCTTAAAATCTGAATTTCAAGTAAGCTTCTCTGAATATGCTTTTTCTCCAATATTTAGTGGGAAAAAGCAGAACGTTAGCAGAACAGCATAATCCTGTACAGCATATATAATTAATTTTAGAATACAGGTTTGCGATTTGCAAACTGTGAGCTGTACTGGGGCTAAAAGGGTCTTCCTGTACGCAAAGATTCTCTTCCTCTTTTTTCCTCTTTTCTTCTGAATTAACCTCTGTTCCTGGAACAGACACCTAATCCCTCTTTACCAAGCAAATGTTTTTTTTTCTGGATCTCTCTTCTCTCCACAGCATTTCTTTTCACTGATCTCATCTTAGTTTAGGTGGAATAAGCTTGAGTATTCTCTATGTCACAATAAGGGACATTATCATTGCCAGAATTCATTAGTGTTAACTATAAATATTGTTCCAGAAAAGGAAAACAATGTTTTCCTTTTATTCATATTGACAATTGAATAAATTATAAAGAAAAAAAATTACTGGACATATATCAAGGCAAGTAAGAAGTTGATGGGTGGTTCCTGTAAAATACCTCAACACACTAATGTTATAGGAACTGTAGATGGAAAAGAAATAAAAATATTCTTTACATTTATATTTTACTTATTATTAATATAATATGTGAATATGTAATATATTATGCAACATATAAAATTATTATATTTTATAAATATTGTGATCTCTGGAACTGAAGCTAACTTAGAAGGAGATAATGCATAAAATTTTTGTAATGTCGTATACTTTTCCTTATTTAAGGTTACAAAAAGCAAAAATATTTTCATATTCTCCATTACATTTAGACCTTTTGCAGAGCAAGATGTTGTTGCTTTTTCTTGGCTGGTATTAACTTGAAGTTTCTTGAAAAATAAATTGCAGGTGAAATGAATCAACCTTCTTAACCCTAGTCTCATTAGTAGATGAAAATATAAAGACCCTGGGAAACACTGTTATAATACAGAAGAAACTCACATTTTGGACTACAGCCAAAGATATACAAAACAGAATTTGAATGAAAGAGTAATCTTCAAGCAGATTAAGCATTTCTGAGGTTGGTGTAGATTCTTTATCCCGAAATCTTCATAACACATAATTTGAAAATTGTTTAGATTCCAATAACTGTGTTTGGTCAGAACGTCCATCATTTCAGTTCTAATCTCTCTCCTTAGCTTAGCCAAAATTGTTTGGAAAATTCTAGTACGACTCATTAGCCCCTGCACTACAGATATGACTCATTAGCCCCTGCACTACAGATATAACTTGTTAACACTTCATCCAGTGTCAAAAGGAGCTGTCTGCAAACAGTCAATGCTGTGTTACTAGCCTCGAGCAGAATTTTATCTGATAGTTGCTAATCTCCTAATTTGTATTTTGCTGGGAAGAAGATGCCAAAGGTTTTGATTAGTTGGGTTCATGCTTAGATAGGACATTGTTTTCTTCTCTTAGCTGTTTACAGATAATGGTACAGCTCCTGTAACTACAGATTAATTGTTATCCACTGACAAAATTCTCTCTTCCCCCGCAGCTCAACTGCCTAGGTACCTCTAGGACAATATGCTTCTGGTAATATTTCCTTCATGTTACCATTTTGGAGAAATATTCCTGTAATATAAAGAATTTTGTGTTCACCATGCACAAAAAATTTTGGTATTTTTCCTTTATGTTAGGGTTCTCAGATTCTTAGGTAAACTAAGAATCTGTTTATGGGGAATGGAAATCCACCTTATATGTCAGAATAAAGCCAAGAATTTATGGCTGATATAATTAAATCTTAACAGTGTGGTTGAGGAATCATCACCGGTCTAGATATCTAATTATTCGAGTAAAACAAAGAATGATAATGCATTTAGGCCATTTAGGCACAGAAAAGATTAAAATACCACCAATAATACAATTAAAATCTTAACACATCTGCAGTCTTCAGCCAGGAGAAACATGATTTTCTTAATGATTTTTTCTCTTTTTTTTTCCCCTTTCAACTTTGGTTTATTTGTGTGAGTTTGCTAACATGTAAACATATTACCCTTTCTTCATGGGTCCACAGGTTCAGACTACATTGAAATTTATTATATATGGTGCCCTTTCATGTATGTTAGACACTATTTCTTTGCTCTATTTCTCACTCCTAGAACCAGTTATGTCCAGATGTTTTGATCTCGTGATTATTTTTTCCACTGACTGCTAGTGAGTTCAGAGGTCTCCAGTGTCAAGCCTATGTCCCATCTCTTACCACCTCATGCCTTTACTCAAACACACCATACCCTCAGTCATCTCAAGGGCTCCCAGCATCACACTTCTCTACACTACATCACCATGAGTGGTAAACTTATCATTTTAGCTACAACAACCTTTTGTTACGTCTATCCACGTAAAACTGAGTCTGTTACATACGCAACTAAACAAAAGTAAAAGGAGGTAAAATTGACACCTGGTCAGTTGGAGAAATTGCTGTTGCAACTAAGCCAAGTCAAATGAAGTGGGCAGGTCAAAAAAAAGCTCAGATAGAGCAAGCCTGATGAAAAAGTCCTTTCCTTCTCAGTAGTTCCTTGTTCATTATCCTCCACCCTGGTTTTCTGTAAAGAGGCATTAAAAGTAAGTTTGCAATGTCTGCAAAAGGCCCTGATTCTGCACCTAGAGAAGTCCCACAGGACATTTTTATCTGTCCTTTCTCCTTCTTGGAGAAATAAACAAAATAGCTCCCAAAAAAACATTAGGGTCAATGCTACAGAGCTACTGTACCCTTCCATCCCAAAGAGATACATTAAGCATGCATGACAACTTATATTTAATCTGGCAATAGTGTACGGGTTCTGCTCAGACTAGCAATTAATCCCACTATAAACCCTTACAAAGTTCTAAACACTCTTCTCTAGTTTCCCTACCAGTTATCACAACATGTATCACAATAATAAATACTATAGGGTCAGTGGGAAAACAATTTCTGAACCAAGTCTAGATTTGTTTACTTGTTTATGATACATCATATCACAATGATATTACCACACTGACCACACCAGACATTTTGAAATATTCAGTATTAAAATTTTTCTATGACTTTATCTTTTCATTGCCCTACCTTTGCTCATCCTTTGAAATGTAAATCAACATGTGAAGATTGATATCACCTTTTCATACCTCAGTACTTTTACTCCCTAATATATATCTAGACCAAAACATTAAAATAATGACTGAATTGCAAGAATGATTATTTTCAGTCTTTGGAACAATGTAAAATTGGCCACCAAACCTAGCTAATAATACAGTATCTCAAAAAAAACCAAAAAACCCCACATAAAAATAATTACATGTTTGGCAATGAACAGTATATTCATTTTCTTATAGTTTGAAAATTAAAAGCAGGAATCTTAATAAATGTCATATATTAAAACATGTAAAAAGTAGTTTCCCTTCTCTTTTGTGTAAATGCAACCTTTATAAATAGGGATACTTGAATTTTACTAATCTCATAATCATCTGATTTAAAACCAGAAATACTGGCATGACTTTTTTTTTACAATACATATTTTAAAACCAAAATTTATGGCAAATTCTATCCCAAAGAATTATTACTAGCATCCATAAAAAAACTGACTGTATTTTATTGGTTCTGCCTTCTTGTTTACAGTAAAGATCAGGTAAATTGCACAAAGACATTTCTGTATTTGCAGCAGATAAGATGAGATTTTTAATAACTCTTCAGCATTTGAATGTAAAGGAATGTAATCCATGGCATTCTTTGCATTAATATTTGACTTGTTATTAACAAGTTCAATTGCAGATTAAGATACGAGCAAAGCCATTTTATGCATCAGGACAGCTACATTCTTGTGTTTAAGTTTTCCAACTTGCACCATGACTTGATAATTTCTTAGCTTTTCTAATACCTGAGCAATAAGATCAGTTAAAGAGAAACATTTGACAAATTTTATACATATGTTGTTACAATTAATTATTGCAGGTAAATTTAGTCTTACAACAACTGTTTCAGTCAAATGACTTAAAATATTTTGGGGAGGTTTGCTACATTGTACTTGGACCTGTAAGAGAGGCTATTTTGACAGATAATTTATCACTAATCAATAAAATGTGTTTTAGTCTTTTCCAACTAATTTACAGCATAAATTAGACCTTATTCTATAATAGTAGATGTTTCTAGTCTAAACATATTTTGATTTTAAAGCTATACAAATAAAAATGAAAAAAAGTTTGAGGAAAACGACTTTGAAGAAGGATTTATGATGTTTGTTTGTGGTTCATGACTAAATCACTCGAAATGCTTCTAATGCTATTTTTCATGTCCCTTAAGGAAACAAGACCATAATATACCTCAGTGGTGCAAGGTGGAAATGAAATATTAGTGATAGGAAATTGAGCAGAGTGTTACAAACTGCTCTTGTGGCTGATCAAAAAGCTTCTATTTTTTTGAATTATTATAGTGAAATAGAGGATACAGATTGGATTTTAGATGCACAGATTTTTCTTTCTAATTCATGTTCTGTAAAGAAACGAGTATAGTGATATTGCCTGATATAATTGACAGATGCCTATAGAATATACTGGGGTAGGAACAATCTATTCAACTCTTACAGAATGTCTAGGTTTTTTTAAAGCAGAGAAGATACTGGTAAACCGCAAAGCTTATTTAGCTTTCACTTTCAGCCCCCATCCCTAGTTTGGTGAAAACCATGGAATGCAGACATGGACATTTTGTGAGCAGCAGCAAGCAATGGCACACGGAGAGTAGGATGAGATTGGACAAAATGAAGAGGTGGTAAACTCACAGCCAATCCCCTGCTAATTACTTTCCTAGCTCATCTCTGCAACCTGCTAATTCTCCTTCCTCCAAGATACACATTTAAAAGCTCTTATCTTGCTGGAGTGAAT
Organism: Grantiella picta; assembly: GCA_013397955.1. Taxonomy (NCBI): domain Eukaryota; kingdom Metazoa; phylum Chordata; class Aves; order Passeriformes; family Meliphagidae; genus Grantiella; species Grantiella picta. The sequence continues at coordinate 446,843 of VZRM01005135.1, read as the reverse complement.
ATTTAGTGCAGTATGACACAAAAACTGTTAAAATAAAATAAGCAAAAATCCATCACAATTCAATATTTGCAATCTACTTTTTACTTTGGAAGATTTAAAAACAACATTTAAACAGTGCTTAGTCTCTGATTTGACCCTCCAACATTTAATATGGATTTCTTCCCTGAATACTTTTTGTTTCATTAATAGGTATATTTTTCCTGTATACTTTTTATTCTGTTTACATTACTTTTCACTGCAGTTTAATATTGGAACCATCACATTTTATAGCCACCTAAAGTTATAAAGGCTATACCAATTTCTGGCATGATATTTTTTATGGAAATTATGAAGATTTTCCATGAAGTCAGCCTTCCAAAAAAGGTCTTATAGTGCTGCTCTCCATAGACAGTAAAAATAGCAATAATATTTATTTAGTACATTTCATGTAAGATTGGCAAATATTTTGCATGAAGTCCCAGCTCTGTGTTTGCTTTAGAGTATGCCGCTGCATTTTGTCTCAGCAGGAAAAAGAATGTAAATCATAATCTTGCTACTATAGATGCTCTACCCATCATGAGAATGTAAATTATACCCCCTTTGCTGAAATTTGGTCATCAGCGGTATCAGGCATCTTCCTTCTCCCATTACTAAAACAAAAAAAAGTTAGAAATGACACACTAAATAGTGACACATAGTGACACATCACCTTTTACCTACAATTCTTTTGGGACCCACATGCATTTTTTGTCCCCCAACTATTTGAGTCTTCACTGAGCTTTAAGGGAAATAGACATTTTTCTACTTTTCTGAGGGGAAAGCTGAATTGAAAGAGTTAAGGTGATCATGCAGGTACATATCAGCAGTGATATGTAAAAAGGTTTGGTGTAAAATACACTATTCCAAATTAATAGTTTTTCAATTTTATTATTTTATCAGTATCTTTAGAGTATAACTTGTTTAACTTTGGTGCATATTTGAAAGGCATACATTTACACAATTTGGTATCAATACATATATTTTTTCTGCATCCAGCAGGGAACTTAAAATAACTTCATAATGAGAAAAAAATTACAAACAAAAATAGTCTATCTTCTCTTAGAATGGCTTTCCAAATTTTCTTCAAAATTAATTTGTTATTTTTATTTTCTCTTCCACTCAAGTGAAAAATCATTTACTTGTCAGAGAAAACCCGATATGACTGTGTTTTTTCATGTTATGTTGGAATTGTTGGGTCAAAACAGGTTATATTCTAGCAGCTTTAATCTAGTAAGCCTCAATGTTCAATTTTCTAAAGACATAGAATTGGAAAGAAACCTCATGCAATATTTGCAATTTCACTTGAAAGCTCAAGGAAATTTGAAAATTCACAAGATAGCTCAAGTGTGTCCTGCAAGCCAAAAGCTTTAGATCTCATAAATATACCAACAATGTGGTTACTGAGTTGAAATTGCAATAATTTAATGTTTTTGTATCGTGAAAATACTAATGCAGTGCTAAAGTATCCAGAAAAAACACTTCAAGCTGTTGTATTAGTAACAATAAACATGACAATGTCACTCTTCTGGAATTTAACATTGAAAATTAGAAATTATAATCTGTTCTGTGAAAGAAAGAACTGTGTTATAAGACTGTTATTTTATATACTTAACATAAGTAAATGACAAATAAAATGAAACACTAATATTGATTGATTGATGCTGTTCCAAGTATATATGAGCTATCTCCTCTAGCTTAGTGTTTTATTACAGAATTGTACAGAAATTCTTTCAAAAACATTTTTATTGCAGAGTTATTGTGTGAATATTCAGTTTATTTCACTTTATGTCAGGACAACTTGGTTTTTTCAACAGAAAAGGTAAAAATATGAAGTGGACTCTTGTCCGTCCTTACCTAATAATTAGTGTCATCTCTTCACCGTAGCTGTCAAGATCATTTTCCTATTTGCCTGACATATTACTGCCTCACATTTTAGTCTCTGGTTACTTGTCTGTTTTCCCACTGCAGCCTCAGAGTCCAGCACACATGGCACCACCATGATCTGCAGTGGCTTGGTACCAAGTTAGCACCACAGAATGCAAGCCCACCTGAACATCCTTGGAGACAATTTTAGCTTGCAATAAGCAGTGGTCTGACGACCTGTTGTCTACTGTGATTTAGTTTTTTCTTTGTTTTGTATAATATGCATCTATTGTAATGTGTACCATAGCAAACACAGTAATAAGGAGCTACTGGCTAGAATGAACTAACATAAAATGCATGGTAGAGAAGTAAAGAAATGTATGCAGGGCAAGATGAGCGAAGCCTCTACTGTCATGTGCAGCAGGATAGTAGAGGTTACAGGTCTACAAACAGCTCAGCCTTTATTTACTGGTTATAAATTTACTGGTTTATATATATATATATATATATAAAAAAAAAAAAAGTTACTGGTTATAAAATTACCTCAGCCTTGTGAGCTTGGCAAAATCAGTGTTCAGGGCAATTAAGAGAACAAAGAATAAGTATCCAACATATGTAACATACACCTTACATAGTAAATTGAGACATAATGTGAATTTCCAGGACAGGGAGGAAAAAAGCAAAGCATAATAGTATAAAACATAACAGAAAAAAGTATCAAAATCATGTAAAAAATCATAGGATTGGGGCAAAAATATGGTAAAAATTAATGATTTATTCAAAATCTTGCTCATCTCAGTGAAGGACTTGGGATGCTGAAGATTTGCTTTAAACCTTGTCTTCTCATAGGGAAGGTGATGAGCTAGGAGCCAGAAAGACAGTGGAAGGTTGAACATACCACCAAGAAAGAGGTAGGTAATAGAAATCTTCCATTAAACTGGTATGTTTAATGGAAGTGATAGTAAACCTTTGGGTTTGCGTATACAGTGCGCTTCTCTTGTCTGTAATAATGTTCTGATTGTAAGAAATAAATGAGAATCTTCAATTTATACGTGATTAATTGGCAATATCATCCAATGTAGTGTTTTTACCCTTCATAAATCCATTTTTCCCCACTGTTCTTTTTCCTGTTCCTCTGTGGGTTTTTTTGCCTCTGTCAGTCTACCACCTCATCACATCCATCTACTTCTCAAATTTAAACTTGGACCACAAAACTCCTAATGTACATTCCCTCAAGTGTTTATTAATAACTCACTAACCTCTCTTCCATTAAATCCTTCCTTACAAGCCATAGAAAGTACAAAAGGATTGTGTCAGTCAGAAGAAGTGGGATTCTCTAAACTTCTGGTTTTGTTTTTTAATTGTAAATAAATGTTAATAAACATGCTTTTTATGCCTTTCTGCCATCTGGATTGCCCACCAGGTGTATTAATCATAAGAGAGGATAGTGTTTGTCAGTGGTTCCTTCCAAACTCTGCCATGGACATGCAATAAAGATGTGGGATCCTTCTAAATGCCTTTCTGTGCATGGACTGCGCTCCCCAGGCCTTTCTTACCTGCAACCTGTGTTCTCCATTACAATGACATGCAAACTACTACACTTTTGACATTTCTATAATTACAAATGTTTTCCAGGAAAAGCATTTCAAATACATATAGAAATAAAATGGCAAATCAATTTACCTTTGCAAATCTACCTATTACATTATAAGCTTTTCAATAAAGTAGTAAATCTGCATTATTGTGCACCAGTATCTGGACATAATCCTCATAAAAGCCTCTATTCTCTGCAGTCATAATAATTCAAGGATATAAGAACTAAACAGTTTATATTCTGTTATAGGGGCTTATTTTCTTTAGTAAATGAATAATTTTAAAAAAATTGAAAGAACACTTCCATCCCCCCCCAAAGAAAAAAAGAATGGATTAATGCTTCTCTTAGATCAGGGGGCAGAAAGTGAATAAGAGCAAAGTTAAATTTATGGCACCATTATGCAATAGACTTTTGATGGCTAAATACTGGTTGATCTGCTTGTCCATTTTCAATGTGTTTGCTCTCTATTATCTTTATTTGCTTTTGTCTTATGAATAGCTGTCTATTGCTTATAAAAATTTAGATTTAACAAAATTTAATGAACCTATAATTTAAACAGTGGTACATTTTTCTGTAAGGCTGCGGGCTACTGGCTAGATGAGCCTATAGACTAGCAGCCACATTTTTTGTGGAATGTCTACGCACTTCATTATGCAGCTATTACCTTTGATTTACGTTTGTTCAGGCATGAAGTAGTTCCCATTACACTTCCTTATATCTCTGCAAGGTATTAGATTTCTGAAAATCCAGGCTCTATGTAGTAGTTTTATTGATTTAAGAAATGGCATGTGTTAAATCAAACCCAGAGGCTACAGTTGGTTGCTGTGTCTTCACAGAGAGCTGGAGGAGAGCAGTAAGTAGTAAATACTCTGAGTAGCTCATTGTCCATATGCTGGGCTTCTCTAGGAGAATACTATGGATGCCCTTCAGGAAAAGAAGGACAGAGAGCAAGAGCATGTTTGAGCGGCTGAACCACTGTACAGGCTACAGAGATTGTGTGTCCCCAAATATGGGGTTCCTTTGTAAACCCTTCTGGAGAGAAGAGGCAGTCACCGATGGATAAAGTCAAACAAAACTTCCATTTCTAACAGTCGTGCTCAGCTGCAGAAGAGAGACTTTCAACTCCCATTGCATGTGTGCCCACAAGTACCAATGCAGCTTTTGACATTGCTCCAAAAAACTCTGTCTGTCACAATATATTTGAGCTTTAAACAATGTAAGACCTTCTTCACAACATTTAGACCTGCCATACAGCCCTTACAATTAGCCCTTTCTTTGAGAATAAATGAAACTGTATCTTAACTAATATGCTTCAGGTGAATGTGTTAGTCTCATGAGAAATAGAAGAGGAAGAGCTGAGAAGCATATTATGGAAAAAATAAATCATATCATGCCACAGTGTCATTGTCCTGCTCCTGAGCCATTTTTCACTATCTTCTAGTGTCATTGTAACCTTCTGTGCAAGGTTAAATGTCATAGTGTGGTTTTATCAAAATAGCAACCTTTCTCACACGTGAAAATTACTATACCATGGACTATACCATATTTCCTGGAGAGATTTGTTACAAAGGTATGTTAGCACACTAAAAAGAAAAGCTAAACTGATTTTTATATTTGAATTAAGATGCATCAGTCATATGAAATTGCATAAATATCACCATACACTCAGGCCAGAAATTATTTCTCTCAATATCCCAGATTTCTACTTAGTTTTGTGTATGATCCATGTATACAAATTTGTTATGTTTTAAACGACATCTAGCTTAGTTTAGTGAGCCAAAAATTATAAATTAGATTATTTCGCTTTGATTGACCCCAAAATAATACATATCAATAACAAAGTAACTTCAGAGCTGATTAGTATGGAGAATAGAGAGGATGAGTCTCTCTACAAAACGAAAATTGAAGGAGATGTTCAAAACACACAAGCAGATTGAAGTGTTCAAAACAGCTTACGGTATTTCCTAGCAAACAAAGTAATATCAGAAGGAGACAGGGCAAATCTCAGACATGTGTGAAAGATGCTCCTAAGCAAGTCTTGTAAGGGATGTCATACCAGAGAACAAAATGTAGGCAACAATACCCTATTAGACATCCCTATGTTACATATTTACCTCCATATATAGTTTCATTTCACCCTCTCTCTCTTTCTGTCTTACCCAGGGAGCTGGAATTGGTTTTTTTTTTGGTCACCTTTATTTGCCTGCTGTCTCTTCATAAACTTCCATAGCTCAGTACAGAAATATGAATGTCTAGAAAAATCTTTAGTTTTGAAATTTTATTTTCCTGGATAAGGGCCTTAATCAATTTCCTTATATATTTTATTTTAATGAAATTCTTCATTTTTTAATGATATCTTTTCAAATTTCCTTTTGTAGACCACCAGATTAGAATTTGATAGCAATGTATATTTCCAATATAGAAATTTCAAGGATACTTTCAAACGCAGTAAAAAGAAGCTGTTTTTTCACTAAATTTTGCATTCATAAGAAGCCTTTCTAGAAAGGAAGAATTAAATGAAGTATATATTTCCCTATATCAAATGTTATATGTCAGTATGGGGCGAAGCTGTTCTTTGGAAATTCCACATTCTCAGATGGAAAGAAAGTATTTTGTGCTCCTTTTATTCTCCCCACTGCAGTGAAAGAGTGAATACCGCATTTCTCCTTTACTACCCCTCTAGCCAGTGTGGGCTTTCTCTACCTATATTTCTGGCTATTGAGTGCTCTATTCATCCGTTCTGTTATTTTTGTCCTTCATATATCTGTCCAGCTATTGATTTTAGCTAATACTTGCAGGGATTGTTAAAACATGGAGAGTTGATTTATTTAGCTCTTTATAAAATGCTCCAGACAATGCAATATGTACCACTTTACCTCCCGATTATACTGGAATTCAGTTGTAGTCAGCAATTGAGAGAATAACCAGAATGGATGTTTTACTAGGGAATTCCAAACAGCGAAATTGATACAATTTTAACACATTTTTGTTTTCTGAATGTCCATTTTCATGGAATAATTATTCTAAATAAAAGAAAGTAGACACTCCACTTAATCCAAGAACTCTTTCCTGGTGTCTAGTTTTCTAGCTTTTTCTTTTATAATTTTACCCAATTAAATTTATTGCTACCATTTTGTTCCTTCCTAAATCCTCTTTTTGCCTTTGGATTGTGCAACCACTATACAGAAACAGTGTTCTCACAGCCCTTTGTTGTCATTTGGCCAATGTATACAGAATGGAATTTGGCTTTCACACTTTCTCTTCATAAAATATTCTCCCTCATCTTTCGTTCATTTTTGCCATTCCACTTTGAAATGTATTTCATTTGTTCGTTTACTTTGCTAGTAAACTGATGCCCAGAACTGAATGCAAAAATCCAGGCCTAGTTGCAGGAGTGCTATGCTGTGAAAGATTATTATTTCCTCAGACTTTGACACCTCTTTGTATGAAGCCCAAGAGCTCATTGGCCTCCCTTAATGCCATATCACTGTAGAGATTCACGCCTAATTTTCTGCCCATTACCACCTCCATGGTTCTTTAAGCATTGCTGCTTTCCGGGTTTCTCTCTCCTGCTCCATAGCCATGTTTTGGATTATTTTTCTTCATGTGTTGTTAGATAGCTTTTCTCCAAATTGAATCTCATTTTGCTCATATGTCCATGTTTCTAATATTGCTTGGTCCCTTCTTATTAATTTTGTGCCATCAGTGGTGTTTGCAACACCTCCCAATTTAGTATGATATGTGCATTTCATTAACTTGTTGTTTACTCCCGCTTTCAAATCATTAATGAGGATGTCAAAAAACCCTCTGGAACTAACACTAGTCCCTTCTGTGCTACCAGACAGCTCCCCTACAACTTGATACATTGTTGAGTATCATTAGCCTTTGTTAGTGTCCCTTCAGTCACTTTTCAGTTCAGATGACAGTGTCCCTTTCCAAACAACTTTTAATTAATTTTGAAAGAGAGATTTTGACAGATAATATAAATTGATTTTTTTAAACTGTCTCAGATAGGATTCATGCAAAAATAGTTTTTATCTATTTTCCTTCTTCTTTTTTTTTGTACTAAAATTAAAATTTTATCATCAAAAACAAACCTATTTTTTTCCTGAAAAATTCATTCTCATTCCTAATTATTCCATTCTCTTCTATCTATTTAATGGCCATTTTGCTCCTGACATTTATTTCCTTGATTCACTCAAGCTGAATTTTATGATCTGATAGGTTCAAGTTTATTCACAATTTTTCTGCTTGCTTGCTTTTTTGCTATTATTTCAGGAATGCTCTAGTTGTCTCTGAATTTGACATAAAAATAATTAAATATCAGACATTCTTTTCCTCTATTGTCATTCCTTAAAATGCATGTCTGCTACAATCAAATTGTCTTTTACAGTACTTCCAAGTCTTTTCTTATAGCCTCCTTTGTCAGTAACTTTGTGTATGAGTTGTTTTGAAATTGCCTAGCTTATTTTCGTTCTTTCTTAATTGCAAAAAAAAAAAATCCATCTATAATTTGCTTCATAAAATTCCCCCATCCATGTTCTCTGGGCACTTATTAGGAGTGATGGTGGGGGGTGCATGCTCCCAATCATTTTTGATTGCTTTCTCTGTAACTGGTGTTTTTAACCAGGTTTCATAGCACTTACAGTTCCCCAGAAGTATAGATTCATAGATTATAAAGCTACAAGAGACCATTATGATCATCTACTCTGACCTTCTGCACAGTACATAACAGCAGTGGTTAGAAGAACCTTCAAACCACCTACTGTGAAAGCGAAGAGACACATAAAATGTTTAGAGTTAAAATGTCCCCATTTGTCTTTATTCAGATTCTCCTTTTGTACTCATCACAGTAATATCTCCTGCAAGATTCAAGGGAATATCTGCTGGAGCACACTTAATATGATATATGCCTCTCTGCCAATCAGCTTGGTGGGCGACATGGTTTATTAGAACACTGCACCCATGCCCTTAAAAAAAAAGCTACACAAAAACCTACAAAAATCATGGACTTCACAGGAACATTTATGAAGATTAGGAAAACACTTCACCTTGGGGATCAAAAGGCTAAAGAGTTCTTTCTCTTCTCCCCAGCACAGCAATCGTGGCAGGCTGTGCTCTGTTTAAATGTCAAGCACACACTGAGCTCTGTCAGGTATCTACAGAATTCCCTAGTTCTTTTAGGATAAGCAATTATCAGGTAACGACAGTTAGATATGGGAATGATGAAAGATTCAATTAAATTACTGATGCACTGCAAGATCTCACATCAGATCCTAAATTATATTTCCATTGGCAGTTTGGGTACTGGCTGTGGTGGCATGCCATAAACCCAGCACATTATGTCCTGATAACAGCACCATAAAAGAGATTCACTACTACTCTTACCCTCACTATTCACCAGAGTACGTTTATGGCAACCTTCCAATAAGACTGCAAACTTTTCTGTTTCTTTCCCAGTTTATGATATTCATTTAAAGATTCTGAAAAATCATTGTTTTATAAATACATAAAATATACAGATATATGGTGTGTACAGCTAGCTCCTTCTGCCCTGATATTTGTATGTGCAATCCACCAATTTACATTGACTGTGTTTTATTCCTTCTGTCTGAACATCTAAAAACCCAGGAAATAGCCAATTAAAAGTAATAAAGAATTTTTTTAAAGTCTTGCACTACATTCTCATATGTAACTTGAGAAAGCAAAGGAAAAATAGAGAATACACACTTCTTGGTATCTTTTTTCATGACTTCCTACATTCTAAAGGAACTTCTAATGGAAGTTTCTGAATGACAGTCAGGGCTGGAGCAGTTTGCTGTGAAGAGGTTTTTATTGCTGTTTCAGAAAAAAAGTGATAACCTCACTATCCCCAAAGCATAGGCTTTTGAAGTTTTGAAGGAATATCTAGGGACCTAACTTCTTCCCAAAAGAGCCTGACTGCACTTCTCAGTGCATTTTTTGACTCAGTTAGGAACTCATCACTTGTCTGAATACACCTTAGAATGTGTCCTCACACAATGCTGCCTAAATTTAAAAACTTAAATATTATAAAAACCTACATATAAAGAGAATTAGCTAGAGAGCTAGAAAATATTTATATAATAAAATAAAAAAGTGGTTTCTTAAGTATCTATCTATAGTGCTTGCTGTGTTTTGTTTTGCACTAGTCATCCAGTCATCCATATCTAATTTTATGATAGAAAGTATAGCATCTCTATGAGTACTAAATATTATTTTAAATAAATTATTAAATAATTGCAGATTAAAAAAATAAGAGTGTTTGCATTATTGTGATCTTGGATGTTTACAACGTGAATAAAATATATAAAAATATAAAAATTGAGACATTAAAATTGTGTTCCTCTCTTTAAATCTTCCCCACTTACTGAAAACATGAAACTGAAGGAATAACACTTCTTTCAGATTGAAGACTACCTGTTGTCTTTCATCTGGGGTTAGAATAGTTTATATAGCCACAGAAAGAAACTTGAATAATACATGGAAACCACTGAATATTTACTTGATACCAAGTAAGGTTTCTGCCAACTCTGTCTAGGCCATCAACTTAGCCATAGGTCAGAGGATAAGTACTACCAAATTAAAACCAGTTACCAAAAGCCCCCAAAATTTACGAACTTGAAATACAAAAACATTCATATACATTCATCATGACAAATACAGTGATCAAACCAATTGCATCTCCATTCTCAGAGATGGGTCTCTGTCCTGATGAAAACACTGAGTAATCCACAGTGAGAGGAAAATCCAGCAGGACCTGTTAATTGGAACAGCATCAAAATAATTACAACAGCATTAAAAAGTTGCTTGGAACCACAAATATTCCAAGCCCTCAAAATAATCAATAAAAAATGGAGTAGGAAGAGTTGGACCTTTTGGGGAAAAAACAGAATTAGAAGCGGAATCACGGTCTTTTTTTCATACTGGTGAGCACTGTGTGCACTCAGCAGCCTGCCTGATTTTTTTGCCTGTAATATTTTGGCAAATACAAGATACTGTCTCACCATGTCAACATTTACATGTTTTAGAACAGGTAAATGTCTCAGATTAAAGTCCAGTGAATCTGAGCAGCTATAAATACTGGTAGTTGTACTCAACATAGCTTCATGCTTATCCTGAAGATTTATGTGTGTCTGACTCCCAGTGGCTTACAACAGCATGTGATCTTATCTTCTTGAACTGGATTTTCCTCTGGACTTCAAAAGCTATAAAAAAGATAGAAAAATATTCAATATCTCCCTTAGAAACAGACTAGTTTAAAGTTGAAGTCCTGTGAAAAGAAATCCTATTAAAATAAACTTAGCCATATCAAGACACTTATTAGATAAAAAAGGCATTACAATGGGAATGAGCAGGCTAGCTGCAAGAACCAATTAATAAAACACAGCATATATTACCAATGGACTGAATTGAATCACACTAGTGATTAAAAACTCAGTTAAAAGGTTCCACACTCACAATATTTATGCTTCTTTCTCTGAACTGGAAAGGAAAAAAAAATAGAAAAATTATAATTTTCTGGAAGAAATGGTAAGGAAATAAGAAAGAAGTAAATTTTAATGCCTTCAGCAGAAACTCTTACTGCCTAGCTTGCCATCTGTTTCCATGGAGTGAATGCTAACATGGCATTTGCATTGTCCAGGACATGGAAATGAAAAAGGAAATTAGAGATGACCTATGTCTAGAGCATAATGGTTTAGCAGCTTAGAGTTTAGGAAGCCATGGTATGTAGGGCTGCAATACACTGCCTGGGGACTTGCAGAAACTACAGACATCAAGGTTTTTGAAACTATTTTTAGACTAACAGCTTTTTAAGAAGAACTCATGATGCTCTGATCCACTGTTGGTGATAGTTTTGAATTAAGTAGGAAACTGAACTTGATAATCTCCAGTAGTCCCTTCCTACTACCATTTTTATGATTCTATGTCAAATTCCACCACCTGATTTTATTTTAGTTTCTTACATTTGATAAGTAGATATGTGATGAGAGTTTTAGAAGAAAAAAGCAATATTGCTTCCTTCATCTCAGTGGAGCAGGAGCCAGCACTATCTTCAAATGATACTTTTCCACGGGATTTTACTTCTTAATACACTGAAGACTCCCATCTGTAATTCAACCCTAAGTAAGCATTGTTTAAAATATAGATACCCAGATTAATGTAAAATTCCTCTGATTTAGAGTCAGACTCCACAAAACTACTATCAGAGCAGTTTAAAAATTTCTGGATGACTTGGACCAGTACTGTCAAGGGACAGGACAGTACAACTGAAGTGTGCAAAACAGCATTCACTGAGCATCAGTGAACAAACCAGAGGTGATAGTGTGCAATCCACCTGGCCTCCTGCTACTCGCATGGGCTACATCTTCGCTTTACTAGAAACTGTTTTTTCAGATAGCTCACTGACCTAGAAAACCAGTCTGGAGAAGAAAGGAAGTGTTTTGTTTAATAGTTTTCAAAGTGGAGGCGGAGCTGACACATATGACACAGGAAAACTTCACAGGATTTAAGGACTACAAAGGACAATTAAGGCTGTTCAGGCATCTCCATCTCTAGACTGCAAGTCCTGCTTCTAACTACTCAATAACCCAAGTTTCCCAGATGTTTATCTCAAATGCTCAGAGTGTTTAAAACACATGAAACTGAAAGGTGAGTTCTGACATGCATACATACTGAATGTATATATGCATATGTGTTATGGTACAGGCTTTGCAACACAATTCTTAACGATCACTGCACAATCATATTAGTGCCTTTGTTTTTCTTTCTCTGTGATCATATATCTTCCACTCCTAAATTCAGGCTATGAATATTCAGTTTTCTGTCTCCATTTGTTGCACATATTTTTCAGCTGTAGTTTAGACACTGGTATTTTAAAAGTGTGTCCTTTCGCTTTATTTCTCCCTGCTTCGTCTCAATTGCATCTGGCTTCATCAACCCAGCATATAAAAGAAGGAAAATGTGCCAAATACTGCACATTTGATATCTGAAGTGTACCTATTGACCTTTGACTGGAATGGATATTTTAATCCCACACTCGAAAATTACCCTTCAAAATACTTGAATTCAAATTGCCAACATGATATGTCATCTTCTAATCTGATGTGACTGGAATGATAACATTTGCTTTGATGTGCAATGTAATCCAGTTTGACTGATCAGATGCAACCTGCCATAACACTGCAAAGGGCAATGCATCATGCTCAGAAATTAAAACTATCCTATTATCTGCAAATAAGAGTGAAAGGAATCTACCTGTGGTTTACAGATTTGGGGATTTTTCAAGCGCTTTTTAACCCAAAAGTGACAACTGTTTAACTTAAATTATTCATTTTAATTGTCTCTTAAGTCTGACTCTAGCTTTTACTATAACATCTGCATTTTTCAGTAAAAAAAATAGCCAATTTTAAACCACTGCAGAATTTCTAACAATCTGATTTAAATTGTATTAGAATATCCTGCTTGGAAAGAATTCTTTTTGCAGTTTTTAAACTCAATGGTCTCTCTAGCGGCTTACAATAGTTGCTTCCATTATCAAGGCAGGAAGTACTTCTTTGTGGTCTGAGATGCAGCACCAGGTGCAGGAGAAAGCAGCACCCAGCAGCACAAGAAATCAGCAGCTGTTTATCTTTCCTCTCCTGTTATTTCAGATTAGAGCACTTTTGGGGAAGATTTTACAGAACCCAGTGTCTCCCTGTGTGACCTCATAAAATTGCTTGCAATCTGCAAGGCAAGTCTCACCTACACAGTCAGGGGCAAGTCTCTCTAGTCCTCTGAAAATGACAGAAAACTTTAATTATAAAGCAATGGAGGGATGGGTAAAAGTATATGAGATTGTTAGCTGGGTGAAGGGGATGGACCAAACTAAAAACGGGATCATCTCACTCTTCAGGAAGACATATGTTACCCATGAGCCTGTGAGACATGATTTGTTAATTATTTAAAATATTACAGTTTCTTTTAATAACAGATTTGTGGTAAGGTCTGCTACATTAAAAAAAAAAATAGTCCTCGTTTGATAAAGATAATCGCATGACAGGCAAAGTAATCCTGCAGCTTTTTAGGGGTAAGTTTACTATGTTGATATCAGACTACACCTAGAAAAATTAGGTTGATTTGTCAGCTCACTTTCCAGAAATGTAATTACTAAAAATGGTTCTCCTTTTGATTCAAATCTCCAACATGATATGTCATTTTCTAATGTGAAGTGACTAGAATGATAACACATGCTCCCTGATAGGAAGCACAGTCTGGTGTGATTGGTCAGATTCAAAATGCCATAGCACAGTACAGGGCATTACATCTCACCTGAAAATTTAACCTAATCTATTTTTCTGGAAAACTGCAATGGAAGAGGAAACCTGTGTCTCACCTTGCTGAATTGCTGAAGATTTTAGGGTTGTATTTTTGCAATAGTCTTCTTGGCAGAAGAAGTGGTAGGCACTCATTTACCCATACATCCAAGGAAGAAGTGATGTTCCTTTTTCCTAACTCGTACTGAAAAGCAAATTGCAAATCCTTTTCTTCAGATGCCCTTTCCACAAAGTCATCCTTACACGTGTATCCTTGCTGGATGACACCCAAGCTGTCTTCCCCCTACAATTCATTCTAATTCATCAATATTTATCCTGACCATGTTGTGCTTGCAATTGCAAGTGCAGTTTTAATGCTGTGGTTGTCAGTGGACCAAACAGTAAATAGACACTGCAGTTTAACATATGCGAAAGAATGAGCATATTCTCGCTTCTGTCTCATACCCAGAATTTTGAACTGACACTTTTGTTACTCCTAATACTATTAGTGTTAATGGAAAAATGCCAAAATGTCAAACCATTTTCTATAAACATGTACTAATACCAGATGTCTAGGAATGGGTATTAAGAAGTTTACTCTGTATTTTTTATTGGATTTCTGACAACTTTACATTTCCATTTATATAGATCAGGAATAAATTTATAAAAATCAACCTGCAAACTTTGAGCAATTTCTTAAGATCTGATAAGATTTTGATAAGAATAAGTCTTTTAATTCTCATAAATTTCTTCCCTCTTTTCCACAGAAAGGCCTATGCCTTTACATCTACTCTTTAACATAGGGGGAATGGAGGAAGCAACCTATATGCTTTTCTTATGAAATCTAAGTACTCACTCCCTGCAGAATTTGCATGCTTTTTAAAAAAAAAAAAATATGATCAGGACCTTTATTGAGTCCTATTAAAGTCCCTTAAGAGATTCAATTTTTAAAGATTTTACAGTGGAATTTATCTACAAAGTGGTGTTACAAGAGCAAATATGGGAATTGACTGAATAAAGAATTTCTGAAATAAAGAAAATCAGGAAAAATAGAAAGGTAAAGAGTTTTGGAGTAGAAGTACCTAGAATAAAATTGAAAGACTATTTGAGTCAAAGAGACGAAGGTTGTATTGAATAATAGGCAGGACTGAAAGGATAATGTTATACCACATGACTTCTTACACATAGGTAAATGCAATTTTTAGAATAAATTCTTTTTTCTTCTTTAAGCCATAGATAATAAATACAAATTTAGTGCTAAAGAAACAGCAGAAATCCTTCTGATTTGCTGAGCTTTGAATTTAGAAAAAGAACAATTCTGAAGAAAAACATATCTCCTCATTTAAAAGGAGTATTGCAATTAGAAATCTGTTTAGATTAAGCTAAAAAAAAGTTGTAAGTAGTTTTAATAGAAGAATAAAAATGCAACAAGATTCAGAACATTCTCTTCCATTTTTTTACTTGACCAACAAACAGAAAAGTCTTTTAGTTGTACAACCCTATTCCTAAGTACTCAAATGCAGAAAGATAAAGCAAGTGAAAAAACCCAAATAATTTTGCACTTTTTCCTGAAATTGCAGACATTTCTATTTCAAAAGAATCACTGACTTCTAATAATTCAAAGCACTGTTATAAATTTCTGCTCTGTTACAAAATGCTTCCTCTTAATGGCAAGCCTCTTTTATTAATATTTTTTTTACAGTAGCAATACTACAGAATCTAAAAGAAGAAAGGCAAGTAAAGAGAGAAAGAAGGACATACCAGGAGAGAATGAAAATCCTGAAAACTGTATGATAAAAAGGAACATAGCCGAAAAAAATGGTGCATTGCTGTGCTGAGGATGAACATTTTTCTTTCTTCAAAATTGTCAAAAATATCAGGTAGCTTATTAACCAATAGAGTAAGATTTTTTTTTCCTGGTTTGCGCATTATTAATTAACTATTTTTTGAAGAAAGGTGATAGATTTTAATGTTAATAAAATCCTAGCTGAGTTAACGTAAACACAACAGGAGGAATTTGATATCAATACATGTGACTGGAAATATAAGACACAGTAAAACTAACATAAGGCACCATGATGATAGGAACATTATATGATGTAGCAGTGTGTCTGCAGGTTTCAGTGGAAGCAAGCACCATAGTCAGAGATGATTGGCACTGCACATCTCCCTTCCCCTATCCCATATTGATTTAAGGGCTAGAAAGTTCTTCTTTGTTCCCTCTAGCCGAGTTTCCCCATTGGTTTTTAAAGTTCTGTACCTTCCCTCCTCACGTTCCCATTCCCTAGAGTCTCTGTCAACCCTGTATCCCTCGTGCTCCTATTGGTTCTCCTGTGTAAACCCCTGCCATGCTGTGGTCCCTCTTAACCCCTGGGACAGGGACACTCGGAGCTCTCTACGCTCTGAATATAGCCATGTCCAGCCCCCGTATCCCTTCCCCATTCCATCTGCCTGCTCCACCCCGCCGTTCCTACCAATAAACCCTGGATTCTGAGAACTGAGAGTCTGCATCTCCTCTAATCTCCAAGTCTCCTGCCATCCTTCCTCCGGGGAGTTGGCCCGGGTTTGGGTGCTGCGCTCCCTGGCTCCGCTCCGCCACCGCAGTGTGGGAGTCTCCGGTGGGGACCTCGTTTGGTGAGGTTTTCCGAGGTCTCGCCGCTTTCCCAGAGCGAGAAAACCTCAATATGAGTCTGTAGAGAATGGGGCTTTTCATCCCATCCCACCTGTTGGCAGAGAAGATGGGAAGAATAGGACTTGTCCTTGTTTGAGCTTCTTTATAATCTTCCCACGTCTAAAGGAACAAATCTTTTCAAGAGAAGCTTAAAAGGTGAAGCAATACTAGATTGCTTTACAGTTTTGCCCATCTTATTTTTCCACAATCATGTTCTAAAACAGGAGTCCATGACTCACAGCAAGGTGTTTTCCATCCTGTTTTAGTCACATATAACAGCACTTATGCACCCTATCCACTGTCTGTTAGAACATCAGGATTTTTTCAGCAAAACATATTTCCTTACACTTTGGTTATGACATGAAATAATTTCAACCATTCCCAGTGGAGGTGGAAGCAGTCAGAAAGACAAGAGGTACTCTTAGCATTACACAGCTGCAATAGCTGGCAGGTGGAAGTTTTGTCAGACATATTTCTGTAAATATCTGTTTCACAAAAAGGAAACATAAAATGGTTTTTTTGGTACAAATTATATATTTTTAAAGCCCATCATATTTTTATAATGCTGCTTATTTTAAACTCTTACCATATGCTTTGCAAGTGATGCAGGCATATGGTTCACATAACAATACCATATGTCTGATAGTATTTTGCTGTATGTTACAACAATAACAAAAATTTAATAATTTGTAGAGGGACTTAATTTAAATTATGTCTTATCTTCATTTTTTAGATTTATAAATACTTTTGCTTACATTTTTGAAGAAGGCTATAAATCCCCCAAACAGTTTAATATTTCAAACTAAACATTCAGGGAGTATTTTATGGCTGTAATCATGCATTCATCACTGTGCAAAAAGACTACTGCCCTTTGGTAAAATATGGAGAAAAAAATCATAAAATAAAAAAAATTAAAATAAAATATAATAAAATAAAATCATACATTCAAACTACAGTGTACTTAAGCAACTCCTGCTTTTTAAATATATATTTGTCACTGTCTCATCTGAAAAGTGGAGTGTATGAAGTGTTCATGTTTTTCATCATTTCTTCTTTTTTATGATGTTTAGTTCTTTATTGAATCAACAAGGAAATCAGAGATGAACCAAAAACAAACATATACGAAACTCATCTTTCTCAAGACAAGATTGCATGTGAAGAGATGCAAGGAGAATAATTCTATATGTATATGTTTTTTTGTCTTTGCTATTGCACAGGGTCAAGTACCCTCAGAGTCAAGTATCACCACATTAGGCAGCATCTCCAATGGGATGGCTAACCCCAAATTAGGTATTGGTCTGTTACAGCTGCTTAATTTCAGTCAAAGCAATTTCATCCCTCACCATCAAAAGAAAGAAAATTCCCTTTTTGCATAACATACACTGCTTATTCTATAGCACCTATTCTTTCAACATTTTGTTGAATAAAATCAAAGCAATGGAAAGAAAAATGGTTCTTTGATGCCTTGTTGGTTTACAGTAGCTGATAATTACATTGGCCCTTATACCATCCAGTTCTTCAAGCTGGTGCTTAAACTAGTAATTGTGCCTAAGAGAATCAACACTGGTCTTAATATACAGCCATGCCTGCAGTTTGGGTAACTAGCCAGCTTGATGACTGAAGAGTGAAGAACACCTGCTTTTTGATCTCTTTGAGGTCATTGTCTTTTCAGTGGGTCTCATAATCAAGATACAAAGGAAACAGAATTGAAATCTAGTGACATACTCAAAAAAAAGGTGAATTTGAGTGGAAATAGGCTTGAAAGCTATGAATTTTGTGTGGCAGAGGGCCACATATGAAACATGACTGTTGTGAAATTATGACTTGTTCTAAAGACGCAATGTGGGACAACTGTCAGTTATACCCTTTCAGCCAAATCTTTTAAAAATGTTTCTTTATTAAGGCCATTATTAAGACACAACAACATTTGAATTCGCAGCATGCTAGTGAAGGTTAAGATTTTCTTTATTCTTAGTAAAGTAAGATGAAGAGAAATATGGTTCCTGATCCAAATTACCTCCATGCTAAGCCAATGGGTATCTGTTGCCACTAATCTGCACACAGAGTCCTTGGTTTGAATGGAATTAAATTATAGTGGAGACTAGTACTTTATTTTCATAGCCCTGACTAATACTATCTCAACATATCTGTCCATAATCTTTTTAATTTTCTAAATCTCTGCCAATTTCAGTTGTGATTTTGTCCACTGCATCCTGAAATTGATGCAAAGTTTTCTGATTGTAGAAAAGGCAAGACTGGATTATCTGCCCCAGGCAATATAGCCAGCAAATCATCTAACAAATATTAAGCCAAGAAAAAAGCTACAGATTTGTTATGTCCATAAGCAAATTAAAACACAGTCAGAAGTTCACAAAAATATAATGATAAATGCAGTATTTCTGAAGGAAGAGGAATAACTTTACTCCATTTTTTAAAACTCATTATTATTTTGTACACTCTTTTTATCACAAGTATTTGAATAACGTATGTGATAAACAAATACACTTTGTTTTCCTCTTCACTTTCTTGAAAGACTGCTTAGTTGATATTTTTCTCCTTTCTAGATAGCTTTTATTCTTAACCTGAAGCCAAAAGCTCATATCTCTTAGAGTCGTCTCAATGTTGAGATAAGATGGGACAGTTGTTATCTTAGTATTTCTAAATATTTTCTCTGACCTGGACTTTCTTCACAGCTTGTTTATTAAGGGAAAACTTCAAATTTGCTTCTCTTCTTCAAAGGCTGATTACTTTCAAAAACCAACAGGTTTTATGGTCTCTACATAGGACTGGATTCACATTCTTTCCACACTGAGGCACAGCATTCATGGGAGAGTTTGAATCAGTACATATTTTATCCCAAAGAAATGAGTTCAATTAGCTCACTAAAGTAACTTGAGAAATACTGGAAACCCTTATGAGTCCCTTCTCAAAATCCAAAGCTATTTTTCAGGTTTAACTTATGTTTGATCTGAAGAATAGTTGAAGGTTTCTGGGTTTTTTCTTGTCAGGACTGAACATGTTACATATATATTCTAAAAAATAGTGCTGAAAAAATTCCTGTGTCAATCAAATGGAAAGTTTTGTTTTAAACTTACTATAATGAGCAAGAAAAGCCAGAAATGTCCTTGGCTTTCTGAAACACTCATGTAAGTTATACAAAAGTAGCCTAATTTAAAACATGTACCAAAAGTAATACTAATGCTGTAGTGGGTTTTTTATACTATATTGACAACAGTTACAGAAGTCTGTGACACCTTTCTAGTGCTACATAACACAGTGGAATCAGTCCACTTAGAAAAAGGGTTCTGAAGCGCAATGGAGTGGAATAAAATATGTCAGAAAATCTATTTAATTCCTAGTCATCACAATTATTTGCCTGCTTGGAAGAGAGATTATATGATTTCTTTGACCTTTCCATTAAAGTTATTTTTCTAAGCAACAACATAAAAATTACTGATAAAATCCTTACCCAGACATTTTTTTAAATTAACTTCGCTTCCTAGGAGACCAAGGACTTCAGATTATATTGTTGAAAGAGGACTTTGATCTAGAGACACAGATTTGCCATTGTCCGATTCAATAGCAGCAGTATTTTTATTCTAATACCCTGCACCAGTGTAGTAGTAAATATTTTGAGATTAACTTTTAAATGCTCACTGATAGAAAATCATCAATTCTCAGTAACAATCTGATGCTCTCATGTTTAGCAATGACTTTTGCCATTTTAGTATTAATTTTATGTACATTTTCACAGATAAAAAAGTACCTGTTGCCTTAACAGATTTAGCATAACTGCTGATCTTCAGTGATGCAGCCTGCTTGGTTTTACGTGCATTCATGTTGAAAACAGCCTGCAGTAGCAGGAGTCAACTAATCATTAAGCCCAGGTTTTAATGTAGCAATCATATATGGAAGCATTCTCCGGGGATGCAATTTTAAAAGCCAGAGAATCAATTCAAAGTCAAGCACCACTCTACTTTCTGTCCAGATTCCTGCTGTCCTAGTGTCTCCAACAGAGTTCCCAAACAACTGTGCTTATGTGTGATGATACACGTCGAAGCTGCTTGGCCTTGAACTAAATGTCCAGGAGAAATGGAAATTGTTTGTTACAAATATGAAGAGCTGGTGATGTGATTCCAGGGATCCCTTGTAACAAGGGATTTGATTAGATTGGTTAGTTGTTGATATATTTTCTGTAACTTCTGTAGATGTTTGTAACTTCTTTTAGTTTGTCATGCCAAAAGCTGATGATCTTCGTGCTAGAGAAGATTGTGCATAATTGTACCTTCTTGTTGCATCAAATAATTTTTCTGTTGGTCATAAGCTCTATGTTCTCTGAGGCTGCTGACAGTCATTCATAAGAAAAGTAATTAGATTTCATTTCAGCAAAGCATTTCCACAATTCTGAAGAGGAACCTGTAACTCATGCAGAAGAATAACCTCTTGTGTAGGATACGATATTTATGGCATCAAGATTGCGGACTCCAGATTCTGGCTACTGCCCTTTACATTGCTATTTCCCCTCAGAAGTAAATGCTGTCATCACTTCTGTGACAGATCTACACCCCCATCTCTTTAACATTTACTAAGTGCAAATAGAGGAGAAAATTGGGGTATGGGAAAGAGCACATAGGCCTGCTGAACCTCTTAACCTTATGGGAATAATACCCTGTAGGATCTGTCAGCCTCACTGATGTGTCTGCTGATATCTGTACAATTACAATGAAAGGAATCCTGCATTTTTAACAAGACACAAGTGCTAGAAATATTCATGCACAGTAGTCTTGCAGCATGGACTTTTGTGTTGGTTATTTTTTGGTGGCCATATTTGCTTTCTGCTTTTTTTTTTAAATAATACAGTTGATGCTACTGTAAAATGTGACCTAAGGAAGATTTATGGTTTCAAAATACCACAGCGTGTTGACCTTGGCTATCTGCCAGATACCCACCCAGCTGCTTTCTCATTATCCTCCATCCTCTCCAGGACAGGTTGACAAAGCTTGTAGGTTAACCTGCCAGTTATCATCAGAGGCAAAACAGACTTGATTTGGGAAAAATTAATTTAATTTATTGCAAATTAAAAATAGATAGGATAATGAGAAACAAAGGCAAAACTGAAAAGATCCTTCCCTAACTTCTACTTTCTTCCAAAGTTCAGCTTCATTTCCGATTCTTCTATCTTCTTTTCAAAGTAGCTCAGAGAGGATGAGGAGCCATGGCTTGGGGTCAATTCTGTTAAATACAGATTTTCAGTTTGAAATCAGGCTTATCCTTTAGAAATACTGATGTTTAAAATATTTTAATGCCAACTGAATCATCTCGCTTGATGATGGTTTGAAAGTGTATTGCTGCTTATAAAACTGATTTTTCTTACTCTATTATCAAGGGCATACTAAGAAATAAAAAATTTCCTATACTATAACCAGTTGCTATCTACAAGAGTTTAGTGATAAATTAAGTTTCAAAATTATGCTTTGATTCCTGTTCACTATGATAAAAATGAAGCTCTGTTAACAACATTGCAAAATATGGATTATGTACTGCAATTTTAGACAGGATTTTATTACCTTCTGAAATATAAACCAGCAAGAAAAGCATCATGCTCACACTTTTCAGTCAGTCAAAAAATATGCCTCCTGAAACAAAAAGAATTTTAAAGACAATACAACTGAAAAATCAAGAATCAAAAAAACTATATTTTTCATACTTTCAGCTTTTTTACATAAGTCCTTTTAAGGGGCCTATTTTATCTACTGCAATCTGTACAGTTTGGAGCTGCTCCTCAGTTAAGTTCAAAACAAATTTTGCATGTGACTCATCCCCTCAATTCCAGAAATAAATCTTCCTTTTTCCTGCAATTTTGCATAATTGGTCTCTGATAAGCGCAAAAGAATTATGCAGCTTTTTAATATGTGTTAAGGCAGCTGTTTGAGACATAAGTGATTTCAAAAAGTTACTCACACTTCACTTTTTAAAAGTAGTGCATCTTTCTCTTGACATATTTTTAAAGAAAGGCAGAGCCTGGAAACCCAGAACTTGCTGTATTTAAGAGAAATTATGTAAAACTGGACGCTGATACACTGTGTGTTGAAAAAAGACAGGAATATTTTATTGCATGAGTTTTGGATCGAACCATATCTAAATAAGGTTGTACTGAATTGTGTCTGATACTCAACTGTAAAGGCAAAGTGTGCTCTGTCCTAGGTACAGGTCTTGTAAAAATGTAACTGCTAGAAGAAACCTAGATTTCCACAAGGACAGAAACAGAGACTTCAGTCTAAACTGTAAAGGATTCTACAGCCAATAAATTCCAGTGCCAGACTCAAACTACCCATAAACTATCCTTTCGTTAAGGGTTATAATATTACAATGGGGGAAAGGCTTCATTTTGAAACTGCAATTTACTTGTATATCTTTTCCAATTTAATTTAAATTGTTAAAAAATGAACAATACCATCAAGTGTTTTGTTTCCTTGGGTCCACTACATGTATTTATTCACTGTTGGGTCATCAAACCAAAAAAATCAATCTTTTGCACAGCTCTAGTTAATATAATGTGCCTGCCCCGACCTTCCAAGGAAGCTGTGCATAAACAGGAAATACAAATTCAATTTATAACCACAATGATGAGATGAAAGAAGGCAATTCTTTAAAATGAACCTAAATAATTTTTCCCTGACCTCTCCTCACACTTCATACAACAAAAACAGATAAAAAGCAACTTGTTTGATTGCTTCTTGCTGAACTGCATGTAGATACAAAAGCAATCAGTAAAAGGTGATCCTTCCTTTCAGCATTTATGTAGTGTTTGAAAGGGAATACGTGTGACTTTTCAGCATTGTACACATTTGAAGAATTAAAGGGTTTATGTTATATAAGGCATGCTTCATTAAAGATTCCCAGAAACAACAGGATTTTTTCTTAAAATTTTTTCCTTTCCTGCATAAGTCTTATTATTTAGATAGACTATACAATGTATCAAATAAAATACACAAAGACAGATAAACTGCAGTGGAAGATTTTGGGGGTTCCAGGGATATGTGTTTAGAAGTTAGGCAATGCCAGAATCACATAAAACCTTACATGAGCATATTCATCACTGTACACTCTTTAGCCTCCTGATCACATAATATTCTCTTCATGCACTGGATGAATAGCTCTCATTTAATATAATTCAATGATATCCTTTGTTTCTTTTAGCTTTTTGCATTATCTCTAGTTCTTATTTAATGGAGTCAATTGAAACTCAGAAGACAGATTTATTAATTTCTACAGGATCTTTTCTGTTCCAATCAGAAAACTATTACTAGAATTCACAAGGATTATTCAACTGAATTTATGCTCAGAGTGGTCTGCTGACAAAAGTATTAATATGTCCATTTGACAGATGCAGCAATGAGTTGTAGGGACATTTTGTAGCCAGAAAAACATATCTCAATGCCCAGCCATTAGAGCCTGATTTTCCAGTGCACATTCCATGTTATGTTTAAATTGCAGCTGCTGCACCGCTGAGGCTTACATTTATATATATGTGCAGCTATAGAGTTCTCAGAAAATGGGAAAGACATGAAATGAAAAATCATTTTGTTGCATGATGTTAGCTCTCACTTTTATCACAGCAGAATCTACCAGAAATCAGTTGCAATAATGAGCCCGACTGCAATCTCTCCAGTTGCTGTCTCTCACCAATGCCTATTTCCCGTTACTCCAGTGTCTGCATCCCTTATGCTTCTGAGAGTCTCATTCTGCTGTTTCTATGCAGGTTCCTCACCCACTCAGGAAATAACCAGTGCTGTTCAGCATTGAGCCTGGTGCCTTTTCTAGAATCAGTCTCAGGCAAGCTTAGCATAGAAAAAGAATTCCTCTGGAAACTGTAAAAGGTTCCTATCTTTTCACAGAAATTCAAATTTCTGTGAACTGTGCTTTTATTTTTAATCATGTAGCTCATAGACAACTTCCAACAGATTTCACTGTGACAGAAAAAGCACATACTGCAATAGTTTGCCAATTTTCAAGTTCAAAGCATGAATTTACTTTTTTTTTAGTGTTGGCCAGTCAACAGTTTTTTTATTGGTGTCGTTCTTGGAAAGTACTAAACCACCTTGGCTGGCAAAATCCAAATAATTTCACTTTGCAAGAGACTCAGCATAAGAAATTTCAATTTGACTGCTTAGCTTGGCAAAGTCTTAAGTGGCTGAACACAAAATCTTATAGTAGGAGGCATAAGTGGTTGAAGACAAAATCTTGTAGTAGGAGACATTGGATCGTTAAGCACTTACAGTCTTACAGTGTGTGATGGAAATAGACTCTTCATCACTGATTTAATTTGCTTCTCCTCTAACTCTTTGGTTATTCTTAACTGCTTAGATATAATGCTAAAGATATACTGAAACACATGTTAAATTTTGAAGGGCTTCTATTTTTCCCATTTTCAACCCAGTTTTTTCATACAGACTAAGGGGGCAACTTATGCAAAGCTTAGATTTCACTTACTAAAGCAGAATTTGGCAAATGTTTCTAAATGTTGGTAAGATTTTCCTTCTATTCATACTGAGACAATGAAATATGATTTCTCCTTTTGTCCTTTCTTCCCTCTTGTTAAAAATCTTTGCTACAACTGTTCAAATTGATAAATACATATAAGAGTGGTAAGTAAAAATGTGATGCTCTCTACTTTTCTATAATATGGTCTAAGTCGTGAAACTAACCTAGATTTGTATCGCAAGTATAAAAGATAAGTATCATTTGTATGTGAATACACAGTTTTTGAATGCTCAGATAATTATTATTTACACTCCTAAGTTTCTAAATCCACCTTTGCAGTTGTCATTCAGTGCCTATTTATTATGCATGGTACAGTCACATGCCATATACTAAAAATATTCAGAAGAGGAAAGATTGTGAACATGGTGTGGTATAGATAATCCCTGACTCTCCTGCAGCCAACGAATCTGAACAGTGTCTCTTACTCTCCACAACTCAAACATCTTCGCCTCCAAAACACTTCATACCTGTTGCAATATCCTGCCTGATCTGCACCGAAGAATATGGGTGGAAACTTTTATTTGAGCTTAAAACTGAACATGAAAAAGTCTAGAACAGACTACTAAAAGGCCTGAATGCCTAGAACAACGTCAATGAAATAAGAAAAATAGAATTAAGAAACGAGAAAATAGAATTGCTTTTTGACAGAGTCCAAAATAGACTTCTCTTCTATTGAGCTTACCTACAGTATAATACACTGAACAATGTATTTCTGTCATATTCCTCATCACACACCTATTACAAAAAGCACAAGCTCCTCATGGCATCTTAGCATATGTCTTTTAGAAAATTCACCTTTTAAATGTGTCATGGAAATAGAAATGAAAATTATTTCTGCAAATTAATAAGAATCAAGAGATCTCCCCAGCAACAGTTGTAGCAAACCCTTAAAACTGTCCATGGGAGTGAAATAATTTCCTTCAAGCTGAAGAAGTGATATTCAGAGAAAGTTTAAATCCCTGCTGACGATACTTGATTATGTTAAAAAAAAACAGTGACAGACTTGGGAAAAAGTTTGCTAAAACCCTAGAAAAGGAGGGGATTCATTAACTCAAGTACTTGATGAAAAGGCAGAATAAGAAAATTATTATGAGCTTGTTTAGAAAAATAGTGTAGTCCAAATGGAGAAAATATCAGTTTACAAAAACAACAGCCCACGTTGTAAGATCAAAACACATGCAAATAAAATAGAAATAACTATGATTAATATATATAATACAACAATAGTTTAAAAATAAGCTGAAAGAAACAAGATACTAATTACAACTACACAGCTGATTCTTTTTTTTTAATAGGAATAACCTTATTAAGAAGTATTTAGATACGTCCATAGCATCCTTCAAATCGAAGGAACCCACAGGTGCTATTATATCCTTTAGGAAACCTGACATGCTTCAGTTTGATTAGCTTGGGGTGCCAGTTTTGATGAACAATCTGTGTAAAGACACATTTTGGAAATATATGCCCTAAATCCAGTGATTGTACCCACTGATTTTGTGCACCAGAAAAGACTGCTGACAAGCTTATTCCAATGCTCTTACAAGATCTTCTGAAGCCTGATTTAAACAAGGTATATCTTCAAACAGATCCTGTGCTACACTGTGACAGTCATACATGTGTTGCAGAATCTCAAGATAAGTATTCTCACCACATACATTATCATAAGTTTATCTGTTGTAACCTTATCTCAAATTTACAATTATAGTGTTATTTCACTGAAAAATGAATAAATTATTTCTTCCGTATTCCATTTTCCCCTCTCATTCCTATGTGTACTGTACTCTTAGCACAGTCTTTAAAGAGAGCTGTATATTACTAATTATTCATAAGTGTGCATAAAGCAAAATCTGATTTAAATGTGGGTAAATTACCATAAATGTCAAAGAGATTATCAGAGAACTATCAGTTAGAAACTTAGCTTTGTGTCAAAAAGGTGAAATTTGGCAGTGTCAAAATAAGATGAAGTTTGACAGGTCATTATGTAGTAAAGGTGAATTTTGAAATTTTTTCCAGAAAATAAAATAATAACACAATCAACTTAATTGGAATAAAAAATAGTAATGAAGGTGATTGTATGGCTAGAAATCAATATCATCAGTGTGTTAATAGCAGTGGTTCCTGGCTGGAAATATTTCAGACTTCTGGGTCCTACGTATGTCTACATCTGTAATGGGAGCGTGCAGTATATATATCAATGTATGAACCTAATTATCAAACTCAAATGGCACCCAGATATCTTTGACTTTCCTGAATACTTTTAAATTCATTTTGTTATATTAAAAAAGAATCTCCGTCTCAATTTTTGTCTAGCAGTTTTATAAACAATTCAATAAGAAAAATTACTTAACTGTTTTATAGAAAATAATCAGACTGTTTCAAGAGTTGCAGTAATTAAAAGAAGCGGTAAGACAAAGAGGGGGAAACACAAGAATCTCCTGGGGTAATATAGACAACAAATTCTCTATAGGTCCCTGGCCAAGTTAGACACAGATAACAATGAATGCGAAAGTGAAAACAATCTTGACCAGGTAGATAAAGAGAGGCAAACGTCTCTTTCAACTGAAAGGTTCTTCATCAGGCAGATGTCAGCTGGAACAGGAAGAGAATCCATCAACTCTAAACCTGAAGATTGAGATTGAGAAAAGCAGTTTCTGTTTGTTCAATTATACTCACCACTGGTCTTCAGGATTTCTTTTATACTGGTGAAAATGTTGAAGGCTATATCGACCTTCAGAGTACAAGGCTGCGTCTAAAATGTAAGATGGTCAAAGGACCCACTTGACAATCTGTTGTTAGAAATAAAGGTTAGGAGAAATCATTCAGGGAGATCTGTGGTCACATTTGGAGACTGATATAGTCTGCATAAAAATTACTGCTTACAGAGGGAGGAAAAGCAAAACATTCTATTTTGATTCAGAATATAGGGTTTCATTCAACATGTAATACTATTGCTAATATAGATACCAAAAGAAAAAATCTGAAATTTCACATTGGAAGTTTAAATTTTTTTCTTCAAAAATCTTCATGTTCATAATGAAAGAGTGTGATATGTGGATTGGAGTCTGCATTTCCTGGAAATAAGTTTTGTCATATTTAGCAGTTTGCTATTCAGAAGTCTCTTAGAATGAGGTTGTCTTTTCATGCCAGTGGATCAACTACTGAAGGTATAATATGCCCTCTGTAAATGTTTATTTGGCACAGAACTAGGCTGGGGGAAAGCTTACACTGTAAGCTTTGAACAACTCAAAAACATATTACTAGTTTAAGTTCAGGAAAACAGACTCTTAATTTAACCACTTGCCCTGCTCATATTTCTGCACTCTGAAATTTCATCCTAAGTTGGAAACTGGTGCTAGCAATCATTAGAAAGTTTATAACTTAGTCAGTTACATATATATAAAGCTGAATCTTACACAGGATTACTACAAATAAGAGGAAGGTAGAGAGGTGGAGTGGGTGTGAGAAAAGGTCTCATAAAACACCATTTCACACTGAAAATTTTTTTACATTATGCAATTTATCCCAAATTAGCATATACTACATTTTTTTAATCTCTCAAGCAAAAATATTTCTAACAGTTTTTAATGTGACTGAACTTTGATTTTTTCTATCATGGTACTAAACCAAAGGTTACAAGAAGGTTTTGAAGAAATGTAGACACATTTTTCTTTACTTTCAAAAGAGTTAGATAATCCATTATTGCATAGTACAACTAGAAATTCCTACAAAAATCTGCTTCATGTATTACCTTCAACAGCAAAGTACTCTCTCAGAATCACGGAATTGTTAGAGTTGGAAGGATCTCTGGAGATCATCTAGTCCAACCCCCTGCAAAGGCAGGGTCACCTAGAGCAGGTTACACAGAAACATATCCAGATTGGTTTGGAATGTCTCCAGAGAGGACAAACTCCATGACCTCCCTGGGCCACATGTTCCAGTGATCTGCCATCCTCAATGTAAAGAAGTTCTTCCTCATGTTGTGGTGAAAATTCTTGTGTTTTAGTTTGTGGCCATTGATCTGTGTCCTGTCACTGGGCACCAATCAATAAAGTCTAGAAACATCCTCTTCCTCCCCCACTGCCTTTGAGATATTTATATACATTAATGAGATCCCTGTTCAATCTTCTCTTCTCTGGATTAAACAGGCCCAGCTACAGCAGCTCTCTTCATAAGAGAGTTACTCCAGACTCTTGATCATCTTTGCTGAATGCTCAGCACTAGTTCCTTGTGTTTCTTGCACTGAGGAACACAGAACTGGACAAAAAGACATTCTAGAACCAGCAAGAGCCAGAAAAGAAGTGTGTTTACACAATTCACTGAAAGCCTTTCTTACTAGTACAAATAAAATAAATTTCTCTCATTGCAAAATTCTGGCATATTGCCTTTTAAAAATAGTTATTTTAAATAATTCCTTTATTCTTCAAGTTTAACATTTCAGATTTATGAGCTCAAAGAAACTGTCATGATTCTCCTTCTATTTGGCAGAAAAAATTTGCTTAATGAGTTTTGCTTTACCTGTATGTGAGAGAAGTTGTTCTCATTAGGTACCTTTATACATCGTAGAGAAAATTCAGAGGATATAAAATTAGTGTAAATGTTTCTTTTCAGGCACAGCTTGCTTAGCAATGCCCATAAATAAAGTATCTACATCTTAATCTTGGGTGACCGGCATTTGTGGTTTATTTAGAACTGCTGCTCTCAAATATTGATTGTGTAATGTCAAAGGGGAAAACACCTTTTCTTGTTATTTCTTTTTTTTCTTTTCTATAAAACTCCAGAGTTTTAATCTGTCCACCCAGGACAGGACAACCTTGGATGTACATACAGGCTGGGGAATGAGAGACTGGAGAGCAGCACTGTGGAAAGAGATCTGGTGGTCCTGGTCAGTGGCAAGCTGAATATGAGTCCACGGTGTGACCTGGCAGCCAAAAGTGCCAACTGTATCCTGGATCCGTCAGGCACAGCACTGCCAGCCAGGCAAGGGAGGAGATTGTCCTGCTCTGCTCTGCTGTGCACTGGGGAAACCTCTCCTTGAGTCCTGTGTGCAGCTTTGGGCAGCACAATATAAGAATGATCTAAGGCTATTAGAGAATGTCCAAAGGAGAGCTATGAAGATGGGGAAGCCGTATGAGGAGCAGCTGAGGTCACTCGATTTGTTCAGGCTGGAGAAGAGGAGACTGAGGAGAGACCTCATTGTAGTCTACAACTTCCTTATGAGGGGAAGAGGAGGAGCAGACACTGATCTCTTCTCTCTGGTGACCAGCGACAGGACCCAAGGGAATGGCCTGAAGCTGTGTCAGGGGAGGTTTATGTTGGATATCAGGAAAAGGTTCTTCACCAAGAGGGTGGTTTAGTCCTGGAGCAAGGTCCCCAGGAGTGTCCCAGAAGTGGCTGTGGCACCAAGCTTGCAAGAGTTCAGTGAGCTTTTGGACAATGTTCTTCAGGTAGATGGTGTGATTTTTGGGGCTGTCCTGTGCAGGACCAGAGGATGGACTCTAGTGATGCTTTTGACTCAGGATATTCTCTGATTCTACTGGAAGTGACATTACTACCAAGAAAGAATGGTATAGGTTTATATTTTTTGTACTATTAAATATCTGTAAAAGTATTATAAATCCAGTTCATGTCATAAGGCATTTGATATTTTTTATATCTGTATTTCATTAAGCATTGACCAGCAGGTTGACAATATAGAATCCCTCTTTTATTGTATGCATGACACTGCAGCTGAATACTTAAATGAAACAATTTAAGAGTATAAGTAAAAAATTGATTCTGATTATACACTGTGTTTTCTTACTCTTTGAATGCCCATTTCATTTGTTCTTTCATGCTTTTCAATAGTATATTCAAATACTCGATTATCAGCTTCATGGGGAAACATGATTACCGATCAACTCCCAGAGGTTCTTCTTGGTAGTCAATTCAGTAGTTAAATAGTCTTCTGTATATCTTAAAAAAAATAAATTAAAAAAACCCTTAAATATCTTTGTATAAATATTCTTTGTTCCAGAAAGGGGCTGACCTTTTCATCTTTCTGGAGGTCTTTGTGATGCAAATTCTTTTATCAAATATCAAGGCATATGCATGTCTCATAATTGCTGAAATGCTGCCCGTCATAGAAACAGACACATGGAAAGAAGAAAAAAAGTGAGGAAGTTCTAGAGACATCCCAGTGATAGCAATCTGTAATGTTAATGCATATGTGTGTAAAGATATATATTTGTCTGCTTCTTGTAGACTGAATTGTGTTATCTTACCTGGATCCTGAGCCTTTGGTCCTCCTTTGCATACTGCCTTTGTCATATGAATCTATCATTGTTATATAAACTTTCTCAGAAAGAAAATTTCACACATTAGTCCAAGTATAAATAACATGACAAATATTGTTATAGACAAATCTTGTTACAAGAAAATGTTTTCACAGATTTAAAAACAGTAGAGGTGCTGCAACAAACAATTAAGAAAAAATTAAATATATATTAATTACAAAAAGAAGAAGTTTTTTTTTCAAGAAAATAAAACAGTCATAATGGCTTTCACAAACATATTCCCTCTTACAAGGATCAAGTTATATCTGGAAGTGTATTTAAACAGTCAGAAGAGACTTGGAAAGTAATGATCCATATAATTGAAAGGGATTTTTTTTCTTTTTTTCAAATGAGGACTTTAAAAACAGTGGTATTTCTGGAAAAGGACAACAGCTCAAAATAAGCATATTTTTAATGAAGGATGCAAGGATCTCATTAGTCATCTTCCTTGGTAGTATCGTCACTTAATAGGAAAAGCAGACAGGAGATAATTCTGCGCTTTTTTATTACAGACAAATTCTGTGTTAAAAATATTCACAGTTTTATTAATTAATAATTTCCATTTGGGGAGAGAGATTAGATATTTCTGGAAGAAAAAAAATCCAGCATGTATTTCAATCATGCAGGCTGCTTACATACAACCATTTCTAGATAAAAAGGTATATTAGATAAGACAGCTTCACAGTAGTCGTATCCCAGGTTCTTTGTCTTTTTCTTAGGCACTGAAATGTAAATAAAAATGTATCATTTAAATTAGAACTGCTCCCTACTCCTCCCCCTTATTTCTTCCTTTCAATTTTCAGTTTTGACTGGAATGCTCTAAGAGCAGCACTTAAACTAATTGCAATTTTTGCTTTTGATTCACCCACCCTTTTCACTTCATCACTTTGTACCTTCACATAAAGTAAAGGTGACCAACTTCCTCTGAAGGTGATGCTAATGCAGTTCAATAAACAGCAGAGAGAACAGGGTGACCTGAAATGGTGCAAGCCATATCAGAAAGGCATTTCATTTTTTTCTATTATGAAAATGAGATTCTTCTTTAAGTGTGGTTATTGAGGTGCAGAAACATAATGTAAAGTAACATAGACTTAAGCAAGATGACCTCATTCATCATCCTGGGGTCAGCTAAAGATGTTGGAAGCATTCTGAGCACTGGTTACAGAAAAAAAATTCCAGGGAAGAAATTTCTTATTCTCTTTGGGCTTGACACTTTAAACTACAGCATACTGCTGAAGGAAGAGCAGAGCCTTTACATTAGCTTGCAGCATTGAGCATTTGCACAGCCCCTGTGAAGAGAGACAGTTGTAGCTTGAAGAAATGTTTAACCAAGTTCAGCAATATGGAGTGAGACTCTACACCTGCTCTGATCTCATAATTGGTAAAGAGAAGGAAAAGTGGGCATCGCAGCAGGCAGAAAAGGTGCTTCACTGGGCTTAGGATCAGAACCATAAATTTCAACTGGAGCACAGCTGCTTGGCTGCAATGCACCTCATGCAAACAATTCAAATAGCCAGTATTTTTAGGATTTTAGCTACTCCTCCAGCTAGCCAAAATTATTCAAATGTGCTTAAGAGCTGTGTTTACAAGGAATTGATGAGGGGGGCAGACAAGGCAGCCAGCCGCTAACACGGAAATGTGCCTACGGGTTCAGAGCAAACAGTGCCTCCCACAACTGCTCCATGCCTCCGACCATATGGTGTTCATCTGTTCATCTCCCCAACCATTCATTAGGACTAGGATGTTGAACTGTGCCAAATAAGCTACCCAGGGAGTTTTCCCACAAAAATACAGGGGAGGAGGGTTGTGTTATCTGAGCTGAGCCAATCCAACCTCTACCCTCCAGGCCTTTTTGAGTAAAAACAAGATGGAAAACTTGCAAACACCCTGCCTCAGTCACAATCTCTGCTGGCCCAATCACTCACCCAGACAGTTGTCTTCTACAGTCCCTATAATATCCTTCTCAAGGCTATTGTTTAATTGTTCAACCCCCGAGTGTCTATTTCTGTAAAGAAATTTCAAATTATACACGTTTCCCAGCCTCCTCTATTCCTGGAAAACCTGTTGATCTAGGGCAGTCACCTCATGTCTTCCCTCGATTTTATCAAACTAGACAGAGTTCCATAGTTTTGAGTTTGTACTCAGACAAAGGTATAATTTCTAACAATAGTTCATTGTCAATTCTTTCTGGAAAGTTTCCAGATGTTGCTTTAAATCATTTTGTGGAGTCTCCTGGCTCAGTTTTAAGTCTTTTTTTAATTCCTTTTGGTCCTATATCAATTCCTCTTGGCTATTTTTATATCTATGAGCATCTCCATTATTTATTGCATATTGATTCAACAGCCATATGAACACACAATATGCTTTGCTGCTAACACCAGTTTCATCGCTTCCTGTCCCAAGAAACTAAGTATTTTTGATCTGATTGTCTTCCTTAGCTGGGAAAATTGATTCTGTTAGTGAAATATGTCTTTGATGAAGTTAATATCAAACTAAGAGTGAAAAGAGTTTTTCTACCTAAACACTGAAGGCAGAAAACCCAGGATCACCTTCTTTTTTCTCTTAGTCCAGTATCCAAAAGAAACTCCTTTTATTTGCCTCTTTCCTGCCCCCTGAGGCCCAGATCTGCACTGAGAGGGACAGCTCAGGGAAGAAGGAATGCTGGCCCCAGAGCAGCCTGCTGATTCCCCAGCTGCTGGCCCTCTGAAGTCTTTCCTCAGGCACTGGCTGCTGGTCCAGAATCCAGAGCATTGGATTTTAAATGTTTCCTCCTTTGTTAAGACAAAGTCAGGTTCTTTGTCTCATGACTTGGACTCTAATTTTCGGTAGGAACTAGAGTAACCTATCTGCTTTGTTTTGGGCCTTTGTATACCACTACCTTACCTTTTATACATAATTTTATTGGCTGAGGAGTAAAAATATGTCTGCAGAAGTAATCCATTGTTTTTTTCCTCACAGCTTGCCTCCATACAATTCTTACTCTGAAAAGTTTACTGCTATTATAGTTGTCAATATATTTATAATTTGAATGGAAATTTACTAGCAGCTAAGTACCACATCCTCCTTTGTATTTTATCACATTTAGCTTAAGATCTTAGTAAAGAAAATGAATTGTTAATCATCTTGGAGATAAATGATATAGAAAAATTTTGATTTTCTTGTTACAGTATGCAACTTCAATACTCTTTAAAATTATACTTTCTTCAGAAAATTGTGTTTACAGTAATATGAATCAGGAGACAGTAATCAATCTGACAGCCTTATACATCCAAAAGAAAATTTCTTCATTACAAGAAAAGAAAGTAAGAAAATAAAAAGACCATGCTTTCCCCAACCCACTACCCCCCCAAAAAAAGGAAAAGAAAAGAAAAAATAATATTGGCATAATAATAATCACAAAACATATTCTATTTCTGATTTTCACTCAGTTGCAGCTTTGCATGGAATAGTAAAAAATAACCTTTAAAACTCCCAGTTTCACATAGTGAGGGCTGTCTTTCTCTTTCAGGCATGAATGGCACTTAAAATACCTGGAACAGTATAACCTTTGATTCTGTTAACAAACTTCCACCACCCTGACTTCATTGCCTTTCACTGACTTGCAGCTGACAGAAGAAATACATTAAAAATATGAGTAAGCTCATGATTATTTTCCATTACTTTACACTATACTGGCAGATGAACTCACACAATCAAGGACAGAATTCTCTAGGATAAGCGCATTTAAGGTACGTAAGAAAAACATCTCTTTTTGAAATTTTAATTAGGAGCATCTTACACAGATTTCTTGAACATTCTTTACAACAAAGAAAATAATTTCTGATCCAAGAAGTTCTGCAGTTTATTCCATGTCATTTGACTTTAGGGTCTTCTCACAAAGAAAGTTTCCTTTTATTCTTTTCAAGAGTAGGAAAAGGTTAAGAGAAATACCTTCTCTCCAAACCTTCACTCCTGCATTGCCTTCAATAACAAAGCCTTCACATCTCTGCTTCTCTCTTTATTTCTACTACGTACTTTATTATCTAGTACCACATACCAGTAGGCAAACTTGATGAAAGAACCCGAACATGAAAAACTGGGACTCGTTCTCCATTCCTTCTAGATCTGCCCCGTGTCTTTTGTCCTTCCCTTTCAATCCCACAGTGCCCCTGTGCAGTCCCATATCTCACCACCACCCAGTTTCAATGTCCACTGCTCTCAGGTGGCTCTCTTGTCAACACAGACTGTGCTACAGGAAATGCATCTCCGTGCGTTTTTTGTCAAAATCGTGTAAACTTTTTACAATCAAATTCTTTTATTCTTATATTTAAACATACAAAGTCATCTCTTTTTCAGCCTTTGCTAATTACAACTGGTTTCAGTTATGAGTTGCAAGATATATTCTGCTCCAAATCCAAATGCTGTCAAAAGAAGTTAATCCTATTTTAAATTATTTTATAACATTGTAGCATTTCAAATTTTATTAATTTAACATCTCTCTTATACTCCTAAAATTCAGAGATTGGATGTATGTTGACATCCTCACACTTGAATGTGAATTTATGTATGTAATTCTATAATTCTGATACTACAGAGTGGAATATTAACAGCAATATTTATTATTTGTATTATGTTAGTGTCTACAAGTAAAATTTGGCTGAAGTCCCCATTGCATCAATCAATGTAAAGATAGTTACATCGTGAGCAGTGCCTAAGCATCACTCCATAAAAACATTTAATAATTCATAAGGCAAACTATCAAACTCCATTTGATATCTTCCCCCTGAATCCATGTATTGCACTGTACAAACAAGAAAAATAGGGGAAGAAGAAGAAGGAATTTAATTTCCGTTTTGCCTTTTTTTAGAGCATCAAGCCTCTTTCTGTCTGCTAGTGAAGAAAACAGTTTTTTCTGAATGTGTTTTTAATAGAGCCTCAACAAGGAAGAGAGGCTATATGGTTTCATCGAGACCAGAAGACGCTGCAGCAGAAATGAGCAAGGGACCACAGACACTGAGCATGCACAGTGCTGGCCCAAAGTTGTCTTTCACTGTCCTCTCACTTCCCTGACTCACATCAACCTAAAAAGAGGTCAGGCACCTTGCAGATGCTGTGAGAGATGAGGTCCCTAGTGCATCCTGATAAGCATCTCCACAATTCTTTTGCTGATGGGCAAGAAGAGAAACTCAAGTTTTCCCGGATAGACTCCAGCTGTCTTTCAGCTGTCACTGATCCAAGAGACTTTGGATCTCTCCTACTACCACCCCTTCTGTAATCAGACATCCCACTTCACCAGAACAGAAGACTCAAGAAATACCCAAGATTTTCAACCCACAAAACATATTTAATGTTTTCATTAACCTTAACATCCTAGCATTAAGAAAGCTCAGGCACTTTCTAGCAACCCGAAGCACTTTACCGCCCCTGCAAAAAACTTCTCACACAGGAAACTCCTGCGCAGGAGACTGATATCAGATACTCTTCATGTAAAAAACAGAAAAAAAGTTCTTGTATGACAGCTCTTCATATGCAATGCATTCACAAGAAAACTGTGTTTGTCCACCAGCCCCCACACCCTTACACTGCCAGCCTCCATGCTCAACCTTACAGAATTGTCCTCTACCCTCTCTGGAATATGATGTACAGTGAGCAAAAGTTCAATAAACTTTCAGATTTGGAAGGAAGTGTGAAGAAGTTAGGCGACAAATAGAAGTATCTAAAGGTAGAATAAATATTGCCACATGTCACCAGCCTAACAAGTGAATGTATAGCAAGAAATTTATGACAACTCTGGAAGAAAGAGGATTTGTTGCCCCAGCTGGAAATAAATCAGTCAACAATATGAAGAAATCAGAAAAATAAGAATCAGGAAGCTGGAGTCAGCAGAACCCAATTTATATCTAGTGGGCATCCTGAAAAGCAGGGGTCCCAAAACCTACTGACAGCAATAGACAATGCCTACTGTGGCTTTTACTAACAAGATCTTTACCATAATTGCATGCCATGTATTTTTCCATACCAGCAAATGAAAAGTTAGTGATTTTTGTTTGAAAATTCCTGTGGCAATAGCGCAGGTACAGCTAATTAATATGGTGACAGCATCAATATTTTACATTTGTTCTTGCTGCAGGGGAATTGAGGTGGGGCAGACACAAGAGCAGCGCCACACCCCCCAGGGAGATATTATCTTAAATCTATTCACTAAGCAGACTGTGCTCAGTGGGCGATTGCAATTGCTGTTCTGCAATTTCTAAACTGTAGCATTCAGACCACAGCTTCTCAGAGAAGAAGGTCCCTGCCCCTCCACACCAGCTCAGAGAGGGGACCCTTGCTCCAGCCAGTACTGCTGCTCCAGATATCAGGTTCCATGTGGTGGCCTGGCCCCAATGGCTCCATTCTGGGCTCAACCTTCTGCATACTGTTGGAGACTCACTTATGTGCTCTCCACATTTCCTTGCATAATAAAGAGTGATATTCACTCATTTATCTTTTTGTTATAAAAATTTGGACATTACCAGCAGTAGTATAACAAAATTAACCTATTTTTGTTTGTTTTTAAGTCTATTAACCCATTCAGTTAGATGTGGGTAGAGGCAGTGGATACCTCTTACACTTGGGCTGTGTTTTCAGGTAGGATTCAACCTATGGCAATCTTGTGTTATGCAGGAAGCTTTGTTCAGAGATTTCTAGGTAATTTTACATTAATGCCAATATAGCTGTGAAGAAAATTAGGGGGTTATCCTGCAAAATGTTTAGATGCAATTAATTTATTTTGTTTGGATTTGTGTGCATGTGTGCATGGTCTGTGTGTCTGTTTTACATGTTCCAGTTACATGACACAACGGCTTGCTTATGGATTTCAATTCCAAAGTAAAATTTTAGTATCTCTGACCCTTTCACTTTGGTGTGCACTCCTTTATATTAAAGTGGCTCTGTAATTCCCAATAAGTGTCGGCAAGCTGTTTAAAAGCTTTAGCAAAGTAACGTCTGCATGATTCTAAGTAATTCAAACAAACTCTACCAGGTAATTTGATGATACAAATACACAAAATGCATATGTTTATATTTAACACTATAAATAAAGACCCTGTGTATCACAAACTCACTTCCCGTGAGTTTATGAAAGAAGTAATAAATAGATTTCCCTCTTCATGAAGCTATTTTTGAATTGTTTCACAGGAACTGCTCTCATGCAAAAGGAGAGGTAGTCGATGACTCCACAGTAATAAGTATGTGACCATGTTACAACTCTAGGTCAGATCCCTCATATAAATTTCAGCTTTACTGAAATCATTGGAAGGAGATTAATTTATATTTACCGTTGATTTTCCCCCCCTACTTTTATTGTGGGATTTTCCTTAAGTAATTTGTATGTGACTTTTCATGCAATTATACAAGGTCAGGTTCAGAATTAACTCTGTGAAATTCTCCCTGAAGGTGTAGAACTATTGCTGTAACAGCTGATAAACAGATATTTTTAAAAAACACTTTTTATCTGGGCTAGTAGTAAGTACAGGTATATAAATTAATCTGATTTTATTTCAAATCCATATAAGTTTCTTTGGTTCAAAAATTAACTGAAGCACAGAAGTTATCAGACTCTTGTTGACTTTAATAACCATGAGAAAAAGCACAAAAAGAGTAGAGCAAGGAAAAACAGAGGATATATAAAACATATAATTAGATCGACAAGGAAGAATTGAGGAAGAGATCAAAACCAAAATTGTTTTCCACATTTAAAGTTTGGTTAGATTTTTTAGAACTGGTTTTTTTTCAGATTCACATGAAAACAAAATATTATCCATGTTAATAATTCTTTCTGTTACTGTGATGTTAAAGATATTCTGAATAGACTTTTGAAGGTTTTATTGATGAAAATTGTTTCTGCAACATGGTGGTAGATGTTAGAGTGATAGAAGTTTATTTCTTCTTGGGCCAAAAGTACTGTGGGGCAGGAAAGGAAGTTATCATTTATAATTCTACTCATTTGTTTTCAATACTCTTGTTAAAAGTGTGTTTAGGGATCTAAAAATTCAACTAATTTTGTGATATTGACCCATAGTCATAAATTGTGGATGTGCAACAGCCTGGGGCCTCCGCACCAGAATCCCAGTGTCCAGCAGTTAATGCCGTAGAGACCTCTGAAGACCAAGAGTCTCTTTCCTGGGATTCTGAGGCCAAAGAGCCGCCTCCACACTCCTCCCCCTCAAAGTTCTGTTTAAGTTAATATGACGAAAGTTTGTGCTCCCCTCCCTTGTTACCGCCCCTGTTGCCACCCCCTGCTGGAATGTTCTGTTAAAGCCGGTCCCTCATTGGTTGTCATGTAATCCCTCCCCCTGTTGTTCTCATTTGCTCCCCTGCTTGTCCCTCAACATTGTTCCGGAGCCAGTTGGCTCCAACCCTGCTGCTCCACCCCAGGAAATCCCGTGCCCCCCTATAAAACCCCCTGTCCCCCATTGTTCGGGGCCTTCAGCGCCTCGTGTCATCTCAGAGCAAGACCTCGTGTCTTGTCCCTGGGCTGACATGGACCTGAGAGCCTGCAGTTACCCCGACGCCTTCCCGCTTTCTGCTACCCACAATAAAGAGCCTTGGGGAAATGCGCAACCTCTGGACTTTCTTTATTTCTGGGACTGAGCCTGGACTCCCACTCCCGCTGGGACCCCTCTTGGTAACCGGGGTTGGCAAGCCGACCCGGGAGACCGACCTGAGCTGCTGGAGGGAGGATTATAGTAGGAGAAGTGGGCCGGAGCCAGCCACTTCCGGTAAGGCCTAATGGCCCCAGAGTGGTCAGCTACCCTCTCGACCCAGTTTACTACAACAATAAAAGTTTTTGCTAAGTCCAGGGAAATGGGCTGAAGAAACATTTCTTCTACTAACAATTATGATTTAGAAGATTGAATAAAATGTATAATTAAATGTTCTATATGTTATGACTAGTGTTTGCATTTTATTCTTCTCGGACAACTGCTTCAAATTGCATTCTCAGATGCTACACAAATACTACTCCCATATTGCATTTTCAGCTTTGCATTTCTCTATTTGGATTCTTTCCCACCAAGTTTCCCAGAACCCTGTCTTCTGAAAGTCAAGCGGTTTACATTCTTGCACTTCTCAGACCCCTCAGCACTAATACCCTTGCAAACACAACTCCTGCTTTTCCTTCTGGCTATGTGAATTAAACTGATGGCTTTGGCTGTTTCCTCTTTTCCTTTTTATCAGATGTTTTGTATATCCTGCTATAAACCTTGAGTTCCCCATACACACTTAGTTTAATTAGATTGTGTTTTAAAAAGAAAGATCTGGTTCAGCTTGCAACCATGGATACGTTTTTATGTTTGTGGTTATCATAACCATTGATCACAAGAGTCTACTACCTTTTCATAAAGCAGCTATCCTTGTTTTAGTCATAAAGCAATGGTTCCTGGTAACTAACCAAGAGTCTAATATTTTAACTAGCAATTCCACCAGACTTTTCCTTAACCAGAGGTGAAGCCTGCATCTAGAAGTGCATGAATTTGGAGGGAGGAAAGAACTAAAGAATGTACCTGTTACATATTCCTTCAATGAAATTATGAGACCTTATGTTTTCTTCCATGAAGAAAACAAGTCAGGGTAGAAATCTGCCTCATACACCCTGCCTCTCTATAATTTGGCTTCTGAAGGACTTTTCACAGAACAATCCTTACAGGTATAGAGACAGGAGGTTAAGCTATATTCTCTCAGTGTAGCTGCTATATTCAGGATGAAACTGATTGTCATATGTGAAGAAAAGAAGGACCCCAAGTCTTTCACATTCATAATCACTGGGATAAAAAATGCCATTTCATACCTTGACAGCTTGATGAGGCTAGCCTTGAGGATTTTGTTTGTTGGTTTCGTTGCCTTCACAGATGAAACTATTTATTACTATGTTTGGAACATCAAAACTATATTTTCTAACAAATGCACCATTCATTTTAAAAAAAAATGTTCAAATCTGGTTTCAAGGTTTGCATTACATTTGGACTATAAGAATCCTTGAATTTCTTTTCTCTTGATTACCCAAAATTTATTTTCTATTTTAAAGTATGAGACCTATCAATAGAAGGAATAAGTGACATGAGTACAAAAAAAAAAAGGAAAAGAAAGGGAAAAACCTTACCAGATGAAAACATTCAATCTGCCTTTGTTTTTTTTTTCACAGTGTCTACTGATGTTTTCCCTCTATTTTAGCTTCA
Organism: Grantiella picta; assembly: GCA_013397955.1. NCBI lineage: Eukaryota > Metazoa > Chordata > Aves > Passeriformes > Meliphagidae > Grantiella > Grantiella picta. Next base: position 405,333 of record VZRM01005135.1, on the reverse strand, counting down.
GCAATGTAAACATCTCTTGCTGTTGATAAAGAAAGAATTAAATTTCTTTAGTAAAATAACATTTTGGGGCATGATGCAATGGGTAATTACCAGAACACAAACTGAAAAATTGCGATGGGGGAATTAAGATTTTTTTTAAAAAAAATGGATTTCAAATGTTTTATTGATACATATTACGTCATTACAAAGAAGATATTTCAAAATACATTTTAAAATAGTACATAGTAGTGGTAGAGGTAGATAAAAGTAGATGAATGTCAAATATGTTTTTATATCAAATTTAGGAAAAAAGTTTCAGAAGAAGAGAGAGCATAATAAGAGTCCTTCAGCCATATACTTGCAAATGTCATTTAATTCTTAAGGTTAAAGAGAGCCTTGTTATTTTCAGTGACTAGGTATAGCATTGGGCTTGCAATAAATTATTTTCAAACTACTTCTCAAATTTTATAAAAATCATGCACATTGTCTTGCAAGTTTTGTAAGAAGCAAATGCAACATATGCAGGAAAAAAAGAGAAGGATTTCCCTTCAGACTTCTTAAAAACCATCACTGTGTGAGATTTTGTACTGAAACAGTTACATACTGTATTTCTCCAGTTTACATGTGTTAAGCTAAACAATCATAATGCTATGTTCTCTAAAATCCTTTCCACTTTAGGCCAGAATTTTCAAGAGAAATAGGTCTTATACACCTGGAGCCTGCATTTATCTTTGATAATTCTGTTATATGATTTGATAGTTATGAGATAAATATTGCTGAAACAATGTTATCACAATTAAAAATACGGACAAGGTGACATCACTGCTTCATTGTTTGGGAAGAAAGAGCATCACATACTGATTATAAAAATAATGTTTATTGCTTAGTTTTCTCATAAGAGAAACCACCCATATTTCTACTGACATGGCAGTAAATCTAGGTGTTGAGGCAGCCACAGAAATCTGGCCAAGGGTAGAATTTAGTTTAGGGAGTGTTAATGTGCCAAACTCTCAAAGAGAAAAATGTGGCAGCAACAGAGATGGACTTTTCTTTTAGTTTTGAAGATAAATCAGGGAAACCATTACAGCTCCTAAGAAACTAAAATAAATGCTAGTGTTCCATTTGTAACAATTATCTTGGTATCAAAGAAAATCTTGGAAGCTGTCACTCACTCTTTCTATTCCTACTACTCCTTCTGCTACTTTCTGATGGGCAAATGCTAGCGCAAATGTAAAAAATAACTATACTTCTTTTATTAATGATAATTAATTGCACAGAAGATATTTAATTTCAGTGGGTGGTTTTTTGCGTTTTTTTAAGGTATGTAACAGAACTCACACAACAGAGGAACATTTTCTAAAGGTATTAAAGAATTTTGAGTAACCCTGAGAGTCGGTGGAAATACCACAGTGACAAGAAACAATTTAATCTCTTCAGAGATGTTAAGCCATGTGCAAAACATGTCTAAAGCCCCCATAGAAACCTGTACATATCACAAAATTCCATATGAAAAAAGGAATACTAATTCCTCCTATGTTGTTAGAGATCACATTAGACCTTATTCTCTCTGAAAGCATAGCCTCTATGTCACAAAGAATAAATAAATCAATAAACTGAATGAAAATGAAGTCTCTACCTCAAGGCAGACTCATGTCTTTGGCTGAACAGTAGCTGGAAGGAATTTAACATGGAATCTGATCACGAAGCCTTCCATAAATAGTCAGTTCCTAGCTCTGTATGTTTAACAGAGTCAGAGGGGTGAAGAATGGGCTAATAAATAAATCCATGCAAGAACTAGTAGTTTTGAGTAAGTGATAGTAACGCTTGCTCAATGTTAAAGACAGATTTATCAAACCAAGACTCTTGAAAATTAAACCAAAGAGAAGAAGCCTGGCAACAGCTGACGCTTATCCACAGCTGGTATTACTCACTGTGCCTATTCCAATTTACAGAAGCTGAAGCTGACTGACAATAAATTCTCTTATTATAAATTCACAATAAATTCACAACCGATTCTAAGGTTGTCCTAACCTTTTGGTTTCTGAATGTTCAAGCCAAGAGCCTGACTGGATACTGTGAAACTACCTGTTCAGCCAGGACAATTCCTATTCTGTTCCTGTACCGGGGACCTCAGAGGCTGTTTGGAAATATTATCTCTATTCTGAAATGCAGAAATCTCAAAAGATTGATTTTTTTTGGACAAGGATTATATGTATAATTTATGGCTACCTTTGAAATATTTTACTCCTATGCCCAGTTCTTCAGAGGATTCTGCCACCAGTACGTTTCCTCTAGTTGTTGTTCCAGATGTTGTCATTGCCTACCTTTAAATATTTTTTAATCTAATCCTCAAATTGTGTTGTTGTTACAGAAGCCAGAAAATCTATATGAAACTTGTTTATCCTTTAAAAAAAACATTATTCTGATAGTCTTCATCACAAATTAGAAATCTCACTCTGAAGTCTACTAATTTTTTTTAAATATATATAGAAACACCATTATTCATTATTTTTTTTTCCCACTTCACTGGGGTTCTAGGTAGATTCACGAACTCATCCAGTCAAAATTAATTGCATATCTGAAACATGAGACAATACAAAATAAGAGTGAGAATGCAAGAAAATATTGAAATATGCATCTATTTTTCGCAAACAATATCTTTGTAGAAGATATAAAATATGATTTACCTGAACATTTTTAGTTATTTGGTCTATTATTTACAGGAAACACAGGCCAGATTTAGAGATGGATTTGAAGTATCTTATCCGTGAAACTTTCAAGCTTGTGGATAAGAATGAAAAAATTGATATTATCTGTTATCACTAATGAAATAGAAGACTTTCAGCACACAATAATGAGTGTCAGAATCAGAGGAATCAGAGAAGCAGATTTCTGAAGTATTAAAACTTTTTATCGTCTATGTATGAAGAAAGTGATTTATTAAACAAGTTGCTGAAGAACAAAAGGAAAAACAGCCCATTCTCTTGAAATGTGTTTCCCCTAACTTCCCAAAGAACATATTTATAAACCTGTACAATAAATAGGAGAGGTAAGCAAAGAATAACATTAGAATGTGCACTTAAAAAAAAAAAAAGAAGCGCAAAAAATCTGACCAGCTGGTAAAAAGGTAGAATTAATGTGCCTTTGTGTATCAGATTTGCAAGAATGCAAATATTGTAGCTTTTGGTCAGCTGGTTTAAAGATTAATTTCAAACAAGTAACTATTTTCCTTAAGGAAATGGACTAATAATAGACTGGTCATAAGCATGCAAACAGGGCTGACTCTGCCATAAAAGCAGAATAAGTTGCCAACTGGAGCAGCAAAATATTGAGGGCAGCAAAATTAATTGTGAACATAGTTTGTGGGTCTGCAGATCTTTTTTTGTATTGTCTTAAACCGCAAGTCTTTTGGACTTGTATGCAATTGTATGGCTAAATCAGTAGATCAGGAGAATTTTATTTAAATGATGCTTTAAAGCTGCAGTTATATCTAAAAAATCTTAATATTATTATAAAATATAATAACAGAAATGTACCTTTGTTTTAAAAATACATCTTTACCTATCACACTACAGAGTTTTCTTTCACAATCCCCTAAATTTTTGCCTAAAAGAGGGGCGTTAAATACAGGATTTTCCTCAAAAAACCACAATAGACAAGCACAACAAAAACCCAACAACAAAATAGATTATTTGATAATTCATCTTTGATTGCCTGTCTTCAGACATCCATAAGGACTCAAGCCATCAAAGCTTTGACTGAGAACATCTTATTTTGATCCAAGTCCATAAGCCTACAGCCTCCATTTGCCACTTAATATTATCCAATTTTTATTTTAATTATCCTAAATAATTTGCTACTGTCAATAAAATTTCTTATCTCTGACTTGTCACCCTTTAGTAGAACGTATGTCTTGAACATTAACCATATCTGATATGCAGATTAATAACTCGGTGTGGGTCTGAGTAGTGTAATCTTTATGGTGCAGGACTTTCAGTAGTAACCCCAGTGTGAGAAATATTGCATTGGTGCAGTTTAGAACATCAGAAAGGAGCATAAAAAGAAAAGAGACATAAAAAGGTACAATATTGCATGAGTTAAGGCCTCCACAAAAATGGCATCCAGGTTTCTGTTGTCTAAAGTGAGAATGGACTAGAACATAAATAGCATGGTGGCTTAGCCATAGAAACATCAGCATTTCCTTATAACTGCAGTATGTCACTCACACTACTGCTATGAGTTGACAAAATGCCAACAGCAATCAAGTGTTTCCAAGCTTAATTATTCTCTTCTAATTTACTCTTTTTCTGTCTACTACTTTGATTTTTTCAACTTTTATAATGGAAAGATGTACTTTGATATATCAACTGAGATGCTAATTCCCAGTTTTCTTGGTGGACAATGTTGGAAATCCATGTGGACTAAGCCCAGCAACACAGTTGATGTAAAAGAAAAAAACCAAATTCAAATAAATTTACTAGCCTTGAAATTAGCATTTTTCAAATTGATTACACCACTAGCCTTTTCTATATCCTTGTGCTGTGTGACTTTCACAAGATGACACGTATTTGTACCTTTGCAAACTGACCTGAAAATCCTGAGGTTTACATGATTTAAGGATGCATATTCTACAAAACGATAGGCCCTGTCTTCTGAACTGTAATGTAGAGCACTGCAGCAGTACTGAACATCCTTAATGAGGGGCCAAATGTGAAGGTGAGCAGCAATAAGGACACAGATTATTAGTTTGCATGTGAAAACTGCAAGATGGGTGAGAGGAGGGAGAGAGAGAACAACGGAAGGAAGGAAGGAAGGAAGGAAGGAAGGAAGGAAGGAAGGAAGGAAGGAAGGAATTAAATTTTGTAGTATTGTACAGAAGCAGCATACATGAGGTATGAAATAGAAGGCATCTGGGCTAAAAAAGAAATATCCCTACATGCCAGACAGAAATGATGAAGAGACTACAGAAAGAAAGCAAAAGGAACTGCAGTATATATTTTAAAACTTCTAGTGTTTCCAGTTGCTACTGTAAGGTTTAACTTGGCAGTGACATATTATTTTGGCACATTGTCATTTTTACTTTCATTATGGTTAAGACTTAGCAGAGATGTTATGTCAATGCTGTAAGGGACTATGTTTAAAGGAGCTTCAAGAGCACATTCTAGTGCTGCTGTGTAACATCATTTATAAAGGTATTTACATCCATCAGTGTCATCTAGAGCTGTTATAAAACACATATTCTGGGATTTGGGTGGTTTTGGAACTGCACAGACATAATACACCAGAATTTATATGACAAGAGTAATTTACTAATTAATCATGCTAAACACTTTTTACTAATTTAAATAGCAAATTTGTCTAGTCTGGGATGTAAACACCTTTCTAGACTATCTAGTTAGCTGCACATTGCATTCCCCATTTTATATTTCAGGATCTTTCCAACTATTTTCTAATGTTATTTCTTATATCCCACACTTGATTGATGAAGCACATGAATGATACCAGTAAATAAAAGCCAATACAATAGTCAGACACTTCAGGAATTGTTATTGACCAGCCAACGTGGGTAAAACATGCCTGTTAAACTATCAGCTTATAAAAGGAGCTAAACCTATGACTCCTTTGGCATATTTCAATTATTGACATTTTAGATGCAAAGAAGTTTTAGTCTATGAAGTTATTACTGATCATTGCTTCTCTGTTTTCATACCAGCTTCATGCCTTGCCTATGAAGAGATTGTGTATCCACTTTCCTCCCTCTGCAAAATTTTGATAAAAGCTTTCATAGCTTGTTCACTGGCAAACCATTGCATTTCTTGGGATTGAGCTGTTTCTTCACGATCTCTGATGCTTATTTTAAATTTATTTGTGTCATAGAAAAACCTGTCTTCCAAATCAAAGAGGAAATAATTGCAAGTTTGTTGTTTTGTATAACTGCTGGGAGCAGTATTATATTTGTTCAGTTTATAACAATGGAAATCAGCCACACAAGTGCCAAAGGAGTTCATCACAACAGTACTCAAGTGTTAGTGTAGTGGGACAGCTCTGAGAGCTCATGTGCGATTGAGAGATACCTAGAAGGTTAAAGAACTAAGTTCACTGCTGTGAAAAAAAAAAAAAAAATAAGACTATCAGTGTGGAAGCAGACATAATTGATTTGGATGACATGATGCATGCTGCAATTTGTTGCCCTGTATTGAGGCAGAAGGGCGGTAGTAGTTCTGTAATTGAAAACCAAGTGGTGAGAAAATTGCACAAGTGGTTCTACAGTGCAGAAGTGGTTGCTATCACGTTGGGAACTGACTATGCCAGGCTTTTATAGTTTGATCTTCCAGACTAACTGTCAGAGAAAAACTGGTAATACTCTTGTGATGCTGTTTACCTCAATATCCCAAATGCTTCTGAACTTATAGCTGATTTTCATTGATTTGTGTTTCCAAATTGTTTTGAGAACACTGGTGTCTATAAGCTTACCTTCAGTCTTTCGTTTATTGCTGAGAAGCTGACAGAAAAATAACACACAGAAAAAGCTAAGTGACATAAAAGCTTTTTTTTCCCCCTAGCAGGGTGTGAAATACCTAATAAAAAGCTCTTTTCTTTCATATACGGTTGCAATGACAATGATGTGAATCACCTGAATATCAAATACTGGTGATCTACATGATCATGTATACGTATGTACACAGAGGTGCAGTGATCAACCAAGTGCCAATTTTATTTTTATCTTCTACACTAAACATTTAAGGATAAAATGGAATAACATTACAAGATCCCATAAGTTTTTCTCAAAGTATTTTGCAGGACACTCCATAATGCTGCTCCTTTGAGAATTCAGATTTGGCACAGGACTGGAACATGTTTTATTTCCTTTCCTTGAGGACCTATTTTTCCTTTGTGAGAAAAATGCAAAATGGTGCAGGGCAGGACGTGCATCTAAAATATACAAAGAAACAAGTCAAAGACCCAGGACTAGAAAGCATATATCTAACCCATTGGATAGATATAACCATAGAAATTTCATCCTTTTTACAAAACAATCTTTTTGAATATGGGTTGCTTCCTCCTTTGTTGCAGCTGCACAGACTTCAAAATCAGGTTCAACTACTAGGGAATTTTATCAAATTTGCAAGAATTACTAAGAATGTGGTCAGATCAGGCTGTAAACAAGAAATCAGTGAGAGTTTTTAAACAGCAGAACTATGTATAAGCCAAATCAAACCAAAGTTCTTCATCAGAACATACTTTTAAAAAATCTAAATATGTAAAGGTAGAATAAAATTAAACAAGAGATAGCAAAATCTGGTGAGTAGCTCAGTTTTCTTTTCTTTTCAGTTCATCACTGACTGCATGCATATTTCTGATCTTGATCCTCCCAAGTACTCTATGCAACAAGAACCGGTTGTACTATATGTAGGTGCTACAAATATTTCTTTTGTGCCTTTCCATTAATTTGGGGTATATATGGAAAGTCGAAGAGGAATTTAGTCCGTGGTGGTGTCCTTCTCCGTGTACTATAAAAAGACTCCCCTAGTTATAGACTGCAATCTTCTTTAGGTATAAGACAAAGGCATTGTGGTTGGTCTTCTACATGACCTTATGACAATATGTAGGCACAGATCTGTCCATTGAACATGTGTGAAAAAATATAAATGATGGGAAGGTGTGGCTGGAAAGCTTTTAATAGATATACTGATTAATATGTCCACAAACTAGTACTGATCACTGGGATTTGTTTATTTCACAGGTTTTCACAGGAGCTAATAAGTACAGACAATTTAGGCTTTCAGTTACTTCCCATATTAGCAGATGTCAGAGAGCAGAACAGCCCAAATTATTTGCAACCTAATTAATAATCACATTTGATTGAAATACTTTATTTACTTTCTAATTCACAGTAGTTGCATGGATTATAAAATCATGTAAGGAAAAAATATTTCATTTTTGGGTAATTGACAGAGTGGCATGATTATCTGATGACAATCAGGATTGTAAAGACAATATTGCACAGTGATGCACTTGGGATTATTGCACTTGGGATACAAAAAGTATATAAAAAAGCCTTTTAATTGACCATCAGCCAAGGATATGTCATAACTAAAGAAGTAAGGAAGAGGAAGATGTAGGTGAGAAAATCTTAACCTGAAATAATAATGAAAGAGGCAAAGTGGTAGTATCATTCCCCATACCATTCTTTGGTCCCAAAGAACCAAGTTTGAGCTACAGTCTCTTTAAGTCATTTCACACCTAACAGTAACTTTAAATGTACCCTCCCTGAACTCTGTCCTTGTGTTCCTACACCTCTCTAAATGTCAAATAGCGGCACCAATGCTCACGTCAGTAAAGCTCTTTAAATTCCCCCAGTGAAAATTTGCATGCATCACTAATGTCTGTAGTGGAATCCAGTTGTGTGCCATGTAATGCTCTGTCTGTTCTTACCAATACAATGGAAAGATAAGGGGAGAGAACCATTTTTTAACGAATTACTAATCTAATTAGGCATATCATCTAACTTAATATGTTACATTTGTTTTGAATTTTATTATTATGTTACATAATTTTTTTAAACCTTATATTCTTCTTTTTCCTCTTCTCCTTTCCTTTTTACCCTCATCTACAGCATCTCAAGAAAAAAAAAACTTTTGCATATAATTTGGAAGTGACATCTACAAAAGGGAGTGGTTCAAGTAGAGCAGAAAATTGCACATTACTTTTCTTATTTTACTTCTC
>VZRM01005135.1:363777-396605 GCA_013397955.1 Grantiella picta | reverse complement strand
AAAAAAAAAAAAAAAAAAGGAACCAATTGGAAATTCACACCAGGTTTGCTACTTCCAAAATGTCTCCCTGTCATTTAGCAATTCATATAAATAATACGATCTCTCTAGGAAGACACAATAGGTTTTAATGTTTCTTTCAAATAATACCATAGAAAGAAATTATGAGATTACAAAAGAAGTAAGAAGTTCCACACAGGAGAGCTTTGGTGCTCTCACTGCTCCTGTAATGCCAGAACAGATTCATCTCTGGTTTTGCTCTAATCTCTGCTGTGTGTATATATATATATATATATATATGATATAAAAATTATGTTGCTCTTTAAAAAGGATTTTTTTTCTCATTATTGTATCATCCAATCCTACACAATAGGTTGTCTTATTCATGGTTGTTTTATTCATGTGCTGGATTAAAGTGTGTGGTAGGATAAGTCTTATATCGATATAAAATACTATTTTTACTACAATTGAGAGTTTTCAGCCAGAATGAGTGCCCCACTGACTAAATTAAATCATTCAGGATAATTCAGGATAACTGAAACTTACCACAGTTTTCCCCTTTTCTTCTTTGATAACCCTAAATAACTATATCTATGTATATTAAAAAGAGAGAGGCAAACATAACGTATAGTATGATCTATATGCAAAACATGAAGGGTACACAAGTAGTTTTCTTTCCCGTATTTCCTTCACACAATTAATTGGTATGTAAAAAATAAAAATCTTCTATGCTATTAAGAGGAAAATGACTATATAGAACTGGGACTTTTCAATGAATAACCTCACTCTTTCATTTTTGAGTAGGAAAACTAAGGAAACAAAACTTGTTTAGCAAAGAACCTTAGAAGATCTTTGTTAAATAAAGTTTCTTTGCAAGTTTTTAAGGTCTCCACTTTAATGGCATGGAATACAAACATCCAATTGTACTTGTTGATGCAGGCAGATATGATAAGGTTTGACTTTTCTCCAGGTTACTCATGTAAAAAAAATGTATTCTTCACGTTCTGACCTGAATTGGGGTAGGTTCACATGCATGTAGTCTGGAGTGGTATAAATTGAAACTGCATTTAATCAGAATTATTTTTGTCTTCCTGAATATGTCAAAGGAGAGAGGTTGTCACATTGAAAAGCTAGGAAAAAATCAATTCTGAATGTTAAAATAGTTGGATGGGACCATTTTGGGCATTCTCTTAGTGCTGATGCACATAAACATGCATGATCATATACCCACAGGAACTTAAAATGTCACTGAATGAAGGACATTTCTGTCTTTCTGGGCCACACTTAGACTTTTGGCTCAATTCAAAGACCAAATGGAAAGTAGTTTGGGGACAGGAAATTTTTTGAGAACTTAAGGTTTATTGAGGGCTTGGATTTTGAGGGTTTATTTTATTTTGTTTAGTCTTTTGAAGTTATAAGCTACTTAGTGATACCTGAAAATGTTATTTAGTATGTTAGATTCCAAAGTGTTCCATGATTCAAAATTTAAATGAGAGATTTAATTACTCTTGTGGGACATGTATTACTTTTATTGAGTAGGTTGAGGGAAAAGAACTAAAAACTCCACACATGTAGAAGGCAAGACAAAAACTACAGAAAGCATCTTTACATGAACTAAATAAATCTCAGTCAAACCAGGGTGAGCAGATCCATCTTCCTTCTTTCCCTCATGATCAAGGTTTCCAAGAAGCATATGGTAAAGGAGGTTATACAACAATTAAGTGCTCTTGTTATGAAAGTAAAATTTTAAGCAATATTTTCACATATTATACTATAAAATAAACAATATTTCAGATTCCATTTCTCTAGTAAGTACATTGTTAGTTTGCATTTTCTAAGACGCATGTCACAAAATTACCAGCTTGTTCTTTACTGTGAGGAGTGGCAGTACATCTCAGAAACCTCCAATGAACTGAATGTGTGTATTGCACTTGGTCATATTTTTCTACTGGTAAAGAAGTTGTTGTAGTTTGAAAACAAACACAGTAAATAGAATTTTATAAGATGCAGAAGTAACTGTGAGATGAAATAAGGAGAGCAAAGATTCCTGCAAATAGCCGGGGTCTGTTATTATCTTCGGTTTCACTCCACACTCTCCTTTCTTCAGTTTTGCATACCTGTTTAGTCAATACTTGAAAGACTTATCTTTTAGCAGAAACATTTAAAAATTTAAAGCATAAAGAAATGACAAAATAATTTTTCATATAAATCCTGTCACAACCCTTCAAAATGTTAGCATTTATCACTATTTTGCATAGATACACTTCAGACAAATCTATGAAGCTTTATGTATGTTGACATTTTTCTCTGCCAAACAGCTATATCTTGACAGATATATCAGAAACATCATTTGCATTTGCTTTTGGTAAGAAAGAAATACTCCTGCTAATGCACTGTAGCACCAGGACACCTGGTGCTTTTGAGAACTCCTCTTTTAGTTCACCTTTTCCTTTTTCTGGCCTCCCTGAAATCCTTAGATACCTTAAATCTCTACATCTCTAACCTATGACCTTGAATATAAGAATTTATTGACTTCACCTTCTGCCCTCCCCATCGAAAAAGAGAGAGAAGGACCCACCCCATGCAAGTCTATTCAATTGAACCCTTTCCGAGACCCTTAAGGGATCCAGCCACACACACCCACCAAACCTCTGAACTCTGGATTTCAGCAAGGACCCTTCCCTGTCCCTGCTCATTCCCTGTTTTGGCAGGGCTGGCTCAGAGGAGTCCCCATTCCCTTGGATTGCTCCCATCTGCGTGTTCATCTGCCCTGCCCCAGCCTAGACAACTGAGTTCTTCACAGCAACCCAAAGACGAGGCACAGACAGCCACCCTGATGTGCCATCCTCACGTGCCCTGGCTTGTTTCGCAGGGGAAAGGGAAGGTGTGAGCAGGTGGGAGACTACTACACAACATTTTGTGTGCACATAGCCCTCAACAGACTGTGCCTTTGGTCCCTTTGCCTTTGTACCTTGCAGGCTTTGAGAAAATGTCTTCTGGACAGCCAAAGAAGCTGAACCTTTCAGAGAGGAGAGGAGAGGAGAGGAGAGGAGAGGAGAGGAGAGGATACAAAGGCTTTGCCTGAATTTCTTTAACTCTCTTAGTATTCATTCTGCATTTCCCAGAGTGCTGAAATTTGCTCTGGAATCTACGGTACAGTAGCATGTCTGCTGCATTCTGCTGGTCAGTGACACAGTACTAGCACTTGGATAACAAAACATTCCAAACCAAGCATTATTTCAAATGAATAGCAAACAAGAATTGTAGGGCACCAATGAGGCCTGGTAGATTTCTTATTTAAAATAAAATGGATTTTAATTGAAACAAGAAATATTCCAAATTTTCTCATGACGTAATCTTAATGTAAACAGGTTATGTCATGAACAAAATGATGCTCATGACAAAGTGCTCAGCAAAGTGACATCTGTTTTGTCAGTATTTATACTTAATACTCTTTTTAATCTGTTAGAAAATAGCTATTTTAACAAAATCGCCACAGAATGAACATACAGTACTGTTCTATATTCTGAACAAAATTATCAGCAAAAATTTGTGGCCATGTAGAATAAAACATTCAAAAAATGACAGTCTCTTCAAAGGAGAAATAATTTTTTTTTTCTGCTCAGAGATCCATTTCCTATTAGAACAAACTCAATTTCTGTCTGGCCTTAAATCTCTTTGCCTTTTTCTAGTGTATTCCCAATGGTGGCTCATACTATACTTGGTGTCCCTCTTCACCTCACTGTTGTCTACTTCACAATTTGAAGTTCAACAGGATTTCCCCAAAATAACTGGTGATATTATTTTCCCCACATGTACCTTGCCTTTACTTCAGATACAGGGTTTCTTTCAAAGCAGAGCCTGCAGTGCTTTCAGCTACTTAATGACTGAAGAAGATTAAAATTTTGTTAGGCTTGAACAGAGCTTTAGCACTATAGGCAGGGTTTCACTGAAAAACACCGCTTCATTAAGGCCCGAATTTCTCATTTTTGGCAGCTTTTTCATGAGCTAGACAGAAAGTTAATGTGGTGACCAGGTTCCCATCTCTGTAGCTCAGGAATGGGCTTTTGGGATGCCACAGCTCCAAAGAAAGTTCCACAGTCCACTAGAGATTCTTCCATTTCCAGGACCTCAACATAATTGATGGCTCATCTGATACAGACCCCTGACACTGCACATTTAACAAAGCTGCTCAAGAGATGTCACAACTGCTTCACACAACTCTATTACAGAATTTTGTCAGCACTGCCCCCATTTTATTTCCCTATTCATTTCTCTGTGACTATCAGAAAGGTTTCATCCTATCTAATAGCATATCCTTCAAATAAAAGCAGGTTGGCCCAAATATTGCCCCTGCAGATACTGGTGTAAATCCAAATTTTATTACGCCGGTAGATACCTTTTATGTGCACTCCTGTGTTAGTGAAGATTAGATTTGAACTCTTTTTAACAAAGACAATTCATTTGTGCCTTTGAACATTTCCATTTCTAGACCCTTACCATATTGCTTAATTCTAATTCTTTTGTGGAAATGCATGTTGCACTTCTGCCACTCAGCTTTGATTGCAATTTTTCTTATCATTTGCCAAGTACAGCTCTGATTTCTGCACACAACCTTGCTTGGTCAGGACATTCAAGCCTGTTAATATTTCCATTTCAAAGCACCTTCAGCAAAGTAGCAGCAGCAGCAGCAATTCATCTCTTCACAGGATGCCATCTCTGTCTGTAATGACTGTTTCATCAATGTCCAGGACAGAACATCTATAACACTGATCCGTGTTTTTCTTTCCTTCTTCATTCACTTTCCCCTGATCTTGAATTTTTGCATCCCACCTGAATTCATATTAAAGATAAGGTTTTATTCTAAATACCTTTGGAAAGCTACAGAAACTTGTTTTAATTTCAATCATATAAGGATGTTAACTGGTATGAAATTTGAATGATTTAATCTGCTAAATAACTAAACAGATTTTATGGGATTTAGAATAGTTTTCCCTTACAAAAGGTATGAACGCTGACATCTGGAGATGATAACACAACTAACCAGTTGCAAGAAAAATATTCAAATTCAGTAAATATAACTTTTTTTTGTTCTTTAAAAAGCTTTATTGCTTTCCTTGTAATACACTTTATTAAGGTATTATCATATTTTGTTTTTTATGATGTTGTGTTGATATTATGTTGTGATTGCACGTTAATCATTAGAGTTTTTATTTATGTATGTATTTGCACAAAACATTTCTATTTAATCAATAGAGGTTTTGCATGATATACACATAGACTAGAATATTATGCTAAATGCTATTATAACACTACCACTTATTTGCATTTATTGGGGGAAAAAAAGGACACTCACAAGTCGTCTTTGCAAATATGATAAAATAGTTGAGATTTTTTAAAATGGGTCTGCATTGAAAATTAATATCTAAAAACAAAAGCACAATGACTGTGAAAGTATCCTATGATAGAGTTAATACAGTAACAGGGATTAGATCAACAAGGTGCCTTTTGGATTATAAATCGCTACCACTGGATGATTATTTATCAGGTTTTTGAGTTTAATGATGTAAACATATAATTGACACATAACCAAGTCAAGAGTCAATGGTATGTTTATTCTCTTTCCTGAAACAGAAATGTTAGCTATTTCTTTGTTGTGGGGTGAGGTTTTCTGGGATAGTAGGGAAAACAGATATTGAATTTCCTACGTTTGGAATGCTTACAAGTTGCTTCACTGAAAAGAATGAGAAAACAAAACTTAAGAAGATAAAATGAAAGGATCTCAGTCTTGTGAGGATACAGAAAACTCAAAACATGTTCACATAGATTTGTTCAGGGCACCTATTTGGTGCTACAGGTTCCATTTCCAAGCCACTTTCCATATCAAATTGTCAGACTTGCATTTGCAGATGTCACCTTGTGAGAATACAACAGTGTGGAATTCTTATGGGATAATTAATCAACACTTTTCAATGTAATTAGTCATTGCAATATGACATATTAATGTATATTTATAATTGAAGTACTTGAACTACTGTCAGGTCAATGCATGTCATCTACTATTTTTCAAACCATTCATAAGTCTTTCAAAAATGACCATAGAAAAATGTTACTGTGTAGCAGAAAAAATTTATGATAATCAAGGAAAAATGTTAAAATAAAAAAGTATAATATAATGGGAATTTTCAGGCATGAAAATTATTCATCATAAGTGTCTGTTGTCACTTATTTAATTGAAATGCCAATGAAAAACACAACCAAAACTTTGTCCCAGTCACTGCTGAGAAGGATAAAATATTAAAGTAGAGAATCAATGTGTGTAGTATTTTAACATGATCAATGTAGGAGTCACTAATAAAATGTCACCATTTGCCAACAATTTTCACAGTTACCAAAGATTCTTCAGTTATTTGTCATTATAAATAAATTAATAAATTAGCTGTCTTATAACTGTTAGTAAATACTGACATCTTTATTGATGGCTGTGGACAAAATCTTGCCACTGTGAAGGCCAATAGAAATTACTTCTGTTAAGTTCAGTGAGGCCAGATTTTCACTCCATGTATGTGACATTTCACATAACAGACAAAATAAATTACTTCAGACTCTCAGTGCCAAAACCTGCATAATACTTTTTTAATGTGATGAATGAAACATATAGCAGATGAAGTAGAAAAATGTTTGCGTGTATTACAACTACACAGGAAGATTAAAAACCTGGGTAGTGAAAATTCACTGTTGAACAACCTCTTGGCAAATAGGAACCCAGACATTTATTTAATGATTCTGTAAACCAAAGAAATCTCACTAGAATCATATCCTTCAAAATAATTAAAGGAAAGGTATGGGAATCGTTTCGTGGAATTGTATCTTATGATCAAAATATTTGCATCTATGTTCCTGCTCTGTAAAGAAAATAAGATTTTATTCTATGTTTTAACAGTATTAGCATAAATTATACAGTCTTCATGAAGTTAAAGTCATGCAACTAGTCACAAAATACCCCTTTTTATTGGAATGCTTGCTTTTTGTTTTATTCTTTTCTAATTTTCTCACTTGATTCTTTTGTTCTATTCAGAATTATGTCACTGGGACATGCTTTCACTCAATTTTTTATGAAAAGAAATATTGCTACTGTAATCTGTCCCTCAGAAAGAAGAAAAACCATCAACATTATTTCTGTACAACTCCCACTTGAACTTGGGGACTTGTATTACACATTTGGCAGCAGAGTTGAAACAGATGCCATCTCTAAGGTCCTGAACCTCAAATTTTGGAATTTATGTATTTCCAAAACAATAAAACATTTGATTTGTCAGTGTAGTTTCATACAGAGATTCTTTTTTAGTCATTTTTTCAAGCAATAAACTAGATATACTTTTTTTTTCTGACATCCATCATCTTCATGTAAATCCTTTGCAGTCTGTTCTTAAATAGTTCTGCGCTATGAATGTGAATGCACTTCAAGCTTTTACTAATCTTTTTACACCTTTATTCCCAGGAACAATATTGAAACTCATGCTAGAACTTTATGCAACCATGCATAATAAATATTTGAAATACCTCAGATCTAACAGTTTTTAAGTGTATATTTTACTAACCTGCATTCTAGTGTGTTTTTTGCTTTATGTAAACTTTGGAGAAAAGCCACAGCATTAACTGAAACTGTAGTTTTACTCTCTGGGCTTGGTTTGTTCAGAAGTGCAGGCAAAATTAAACTGTTCACTGTACGAGAGACAAGCTCAAAGGTTAATCCATGCCAAGCAGCAGAGGTGGGTAAAAGAGTTCACTAGCTGGGGCTACCACTTCCCTACGTATTTCATCCCTCTGTACCTTCAAGAACATCAAATTCATTCAGAGTCACGGGAATGTACACAAGGTTAAAATTTTCCTTTCATGACTCTCTAGTTGTATTCAAAATGTATCAAGTGTGTGGTCAGCTACGATTCTGAAGCCCCCTACTCCTACCAGATTATTTTTATAGGAGTTCAATACGCTTATTACCCAACTGTTAATATACCTACGTACCACTCAGGTTATGGTCTCGTGACTCAACAGGAACCCCATCAGGAATTTGTAAATCTGGCATTCAGTTTCCTGTGAAGGTTGTAGTTCAGGGCATAAAGAAATCCGTCATGACTCGCAAGTAATGGTAAGATTCCTCTAATTATGTTTCACTGGAGCAGCTCAGCAAGCAGATGGTGGATCCTTACTGAGTCAGTAATGGAACACTCATTGGCCTCAGTGGTGCAAGTAATGCACTAAATTAACTTTTAAAATCTATACATCCCTTGTAAGATTCTGCGCCTAATGCAAAAAAACCGTTTCAGTTTTGTTAAATCTTTTAGAACCTACAGATGTTCAATACTGGCTGTGGAACTGAAGTGTATTCTGGTCGCCAAAACATTATCATACAATGCATTTAGAAATACTACATATGTTATGAAATTTGGTTATATCTGGAGTTTTCAAAAGAGGTGTCAAATGTTTCCTGTGCAGAAGACTACTTATGTAATGTTTATCACTCTGTATACTAGGCCATTCTTAAATACTTTTAGGTTTAAATCTAAGTGAAATACAGGTATATTTCTATAAACAGACAAGTGGCCTGCTTTCTCTCGTAATTTCTGGAGCAATTGTGCTTCCACAGTGATTTTCTTTTCACTTTTAAAAAATTCCTTTATATGGAAAGCATCTTCTTGATATCTGTCAAGACAGCTTTAATATCAGAATTCACTCTCAAGAGAATAGCTCCAGCAGAGAGATCAAAAATAGCCAAAGCCTTGGTAGAAAGCATAACTTCTTGAGCAATACTAAGAAAACCACTACTACTCATAGTTTATTTGATCTTGGTCTGTTATTCTTCATGAATTTTGCTGTTTCAGCATCTGCTCTCAGACATACTGTAAGCAGAGTTTGAATGAATTGAGTATATTTGCTTGAAGAGAAGTTTTGCCAGCTCTCTTTCACAGTGCAGCTGGGTCAAAGTGTTTTGGCTTTCAAAGAAGAGCTGAAGTATCTGCAAATTCTCCAAACCACGTCCAACACAAAACAACAGCTGCTGAGTATATCTGCTAAACCATGGAGCAACTGGCAATTAAACCACCAAGTTCCAGCCGTTCAGCAGGAAAGTTAATGCACCAAATCTATGTCAGAATCTAAGCAAAATAGAATTATACTGGAAAGGATATTGATAACTTTGCCATGTTGATTATATTTGAAAGTAAGAAAAATCACAAGAGATTTCCTGCTTCAACAAGGGTAGTTTTACAAGTAGGAAACACCGGTTGTTCATGGCTCTGCATATTTTCAGCTACATTAACCCCTGTATTATTCTAAATCTCTAGTATTTTAAAAAGAACTCAGCATTGATATTCTCAGCCAGAATTTCCCTGGAATTCATCTCCCACTTTTAGTATTACAAGAAGCAGTCTGTTTTCAGAAGACTTCAGCAGATTGGACATCTAGGAATTTTGAAAAATCACACCATAAAAATGTAGTATATAATAGCGTTAAATCATTTCAAAATATTTTACCAGAGGATGACTCCCAGCAATTTGAAATCTGTCCAAACCATTTCAAAAGCCACTAATACCTGGTGCTGACTTATAGCATTGCATTTTTATAATTAGGGTAATAGTACAGTAGAGGCTGACAGTGAAAACCCCTGGCAAACAACATGTTCAGCTAACTTTTCTTTAGCAGTTGGAGCAAAAGAAAATGGAAATAAAGATCTATAAGTTTGCCATTTAGCTACTGAAGATTCATATAATTTAACTTTTTTCACCTTAAAGATGCCTATAGCTTTTGCTATACATGTTGAAGGAACACCTGCCAGAGAATAACTACCTAATAGATAGATGGCATAACCCACTGCTAAAAAGATTTCCTTCCCTGTCTTGATTATAGAAGAATCCTAGGCTTAGAGCTTATAGAAGACATTTAATTTTTGGATGGACTATCATAGAAAAAATAAACTGCATACATTAGTGGGCAGGTTACCCCTTTCTGTGCTTTGCTTTCTTGTCTCTTTGCAAAAATGACACAGAGTTTAGTGACTTAATGTTTTAAAATTATCTAAGATTCTTACATGGAATATGTTATTTAAATACCAATTACTACTACTACTACTATTATTATACACACAGTATTAGTTTTATTCCACTAAATTTACTAAACTAGTGTCTTACTTTGTACCTCATATTACACAAAAACAAACAGGTGTGATATACCTAGAGAGAATCACTGGATTGGGGATACTGTAATGTGTGATAATGGACAGAGCTAAAAGGCAAACACCTGACAGCCTTCTGCAGACATTTGTCCTCTGTAAAGTGAGATGGCTACTGACCTTTCTATACCACTGTTTTTCTCCTACTGTGCTCTTTCAAAGTAGCTAGTTGCACATACATGACTGCTAATGAAAAATGGTGACATTTCTGCTATTCTCTTTTCCTAATCTTCATTTGACAAATTCAGAGTCCTCCCATTAATTATTTTCTCAAAGTTCATAGAGAATGAGAAAATTATGGAGATTGGGGAATTTGAGTGGAATAGGTTCTAGTGTTGGTTAACACAGAGTAATGTGTTAATATAAGGGAAACTCTCTACTTTTATATTCAGTTTTTCACTTTTTGTTCTGACCTAAAATGTCTTTTGTATCTCCTTGTCCTTAAGATTTTCTGTGTTTTGAAAATGTCATTACTCATATCAGTCTGATACCTTCACAGTCATCACTTAAAACAATAAGAATTAAATGGAAGAGAGAAACTGGAAGAAAATGAGAGGAATGCATTGTATACATTCCCATTTCTTAGGGAAAATCTTCACTATGACTTTCCAAAACATCACATCCTTTTCTAAAAATGGAGAACTTTTCTATGCAAAGGAGTCATTCTGCCAGAGGGAGATGTGCAATATTATACAACCTTTAGCTTCACTTGCTATGGTCAGCTGAAACGAAAAATTGCAAAAAGATAAAGTGCTCCATTAAATCCCTGTTTTATTGTATAAGTGCCCTTATGAAATGGTATAACTACACAATAGCATTATACCATGCTAGAATTAAGGCTTACAACAGACGCTAAACTACAGCATTACCATGACCAGATGTAAGGTTTATTTAAGTCGGATTTTAGAGTGAAATATTTATGAACTGATTTAAATACTAATGAACAGACACTCCTACAGCTGTCACAGTAGCTGAATGATAAATGTGTTACATAGGAATCTCTATGTCATACAGCTGGCCATTTTTCAATAGTCATGGACGTGTTTCTTAATAGTACAGGCAGAAGAGGGGCAATGAAGTAGGCAAGAAGAAAGACAGTTACACAATAGGAATGGTACCTTCCCTTTTCCTCAATGCACTTATTGGCTCCCCAAGTATTTTTTCACTATTTCTTGATTCCTCTCCCTCTTTTTTTGCCTCTTTCAGAAATTCACAGTTCCATCTGTGGAGGTGTCAATACTGTCAATAGGACTTATTCCTAGTTTTGGTCAAGGCTGCAGTTTCCTTATGCACACAGCATGAATATTAGCTCACTTACAATCTCCACTGGGATTTCTTCCCTCCAAGAGGAAACTGGCACTGTGGACAGGAAGGCCATCTACTGATTGGTAGCATCAACTTTTTCAATTTTCAAAAGGGAATATCCCAGTACTACCAAGGCTCCAAAATCCCAGAAAATCTTGCACCTCTCCAGCACCTTCATAACTTTCCATAGTGTGCCCCACACTTCCATATAGATATCTGAGATGTGACCCTAAAAACATTTCTGTGGAATACCTCATACTGCCTTACTCTTACTGCTGGCATTTAATTCCAAGAAACTTCAAGACATAGAAATTATGCCTCAGGGACAAAGGCAAATCACCTGGGACACAGAAAAGTCTCAATGTACTTTTTATAAAGTTTTCAAGCAGCCAGTTTACACTAGGGAGAGTTAGCAAATAAGGCAGCCTGCCCCAGGTTTTTCTCAGATGCAGTGCAAAATGGCAATATTGGCAGAGCAGCAGACCAGCAAGAACAACAGAAAGTCCACTGTTGCACTGATGCAGTGATTCTACTGTAAATCTCATCTTTGATTATGTTCCACTGTAGTAGGAGTAGGACAATGAGGTCAAATCTCCTCTTTGTCCTTTACTGATTTTACTCTTTATCTAACTGCACTAAATAAATACAAAAGTGGGTTTTTTTCAGTTGCAAAATTAAGTTGATACATGAAATGTAACATAGAGGATAATCTCTAACATAAAGGATAACCTATTTTTGCAAAATTATTTAGGGGAATATTTAAATTAAAATTAATAGGGTTTTTTTTTCTGCTGTTCCCTTTTTGAAAATTTCTTGACCTCTAATTTAATTCTTGAGTCCTGAATTATAAAATTAATGTCTTTTTCTTTCAAAACATTGGAATGTAATTAAGGAATCAGCTAAATATTATTGTTGCTATTAAATGTTTCCTCAATTCTATAAGGCATACTAGTAACAGAAACTAATGAATTGGTAAAAATAGTAAAGTAAGCAAAAAGTTTACAGAACATATGCATGATCTGTCAAAAGTGCTAGCAGACTAATTTAAAAATTTTAACTCACACCTGGTGCCAATGACAATATCCTTATAATGCTGAATAATTTATTTGTCATGTCCAGATCATTTCCATCATAAAAATAGCTACTTTATTAAATAATGAATATATGCAGTTAAGAACATCATCATGAAGATAATTCTTAGTGATAGATATACTGGCTAAAGACTCTTAAGGAACCCAAGTACCTTCCTAGGAGGAAGGTAATATCCTTGCTTAAAGAATGGTATAAAAATGTTTAAATTACTAGGTTTGAAATATTGAGCAGGGTATTTTTATATTGATGGTCACAGAGATTTTTAAATAAATTTTCACAACACAACACTTCACTGAGAGTGTGCAGGTTAAGAGCAGTGTGACCTTTGGGCAGATGTGGTAATAAAGTCAAAATCTCCAACAATATGGTTTCTCTTCAGCACTCTCTCACTTGCTAATCTAATTAAATTAAATTACTTAATTGTTTAATAGAAGAGAGTGGTCTGTGATCAATAATGTGCTGGTTTCATCTTAATTATTGATTTCTTACTCATTAATACAGAGTTTTCCAAGTTCCTATTAACTCTGCTAACAGTCTTGCCATGAGTTTCACATGCCTTAATATTCTGCTAATCTCATAGGTGGCATCAGTGCCCTGAGAATATCCTCTGTTTAGACATGGAAAAGCCACATTCTGTTGTCTTTTCAGTATATGGTAGGAAAGCACTTTCCCTATGCTAATGTTTTGCCTTTAGCAATTTTTTATCACTTGGCAAGCAAATACATCTTCATGCAATATGCAAATATTCATATGCAAACATTTTAATGCCACTGTGTAACCATCTACATGGTTTCAAAATGGATGTGAAATAATGTTTAATATTATTTTGGCTACTCCATTTACAGGTGTGAATGAATACACAGGAGGCTACACAATGAAAACACAGCATCTGGATTAGGAAGCCACGGAAAAAGAAGTACATACTTTTATAAATCTTGATTTTACAAACCAGGTTTTTTTCAATCTTTCTGATACCTGCATATTCAGTGAGTTCTTAATTTCAGATTGACTTCCTTGATCTTATGAAATGTTCTTGGAACCCCTTTCAAATCAAAACTGCATGCAGAGTTCTCTGAGTGAGTCAGTCACCATCTCCTCCACTAACTGCTGGAACAACAAAAAAATATAATTCAGGAAAAGACACTTTTCTGTTGTGTACTTAGGAAGAATAGAGATGATTCCTTAATCCCTGTTGTAGAGAAAAGGATAAAGTCTACATATGTGCAATGTGTATAGGTGAACAAGAGAGATTAAAGGATACATCTGGAGGCTGAAAGTCTCATCTAAAGGAACATGGGAAGAAGGAACCAGACTTCAGAAATAGAGGAGTTTGAAGGAGCTTGAAGAAGGACTGAAGGTAGGGAGATATGAGGAAAAATAGAGGTAACTACTGAAGAACTAATTATTAGGACATTAAAGAAGCATGAGGGAAAAAAGAGACATCCAGCTCCTGCAATATCAAGAGATGCTTCAGTGGAAGGCACACAGGCTAAAGTGCTCCATTGTATTCATACTGCTCAATCTGCAGGGTATCCCAAAGTCATTCATAGTGCATGCTGAACAGTTTGTGTTTTGGCACTAACCCCCATCGCAATTGCCCATTTATCACTCTCAAAGAAAACATCTCATCTTTTAGATAGGACAGTCACATGCCTGTTTCTTTTCCAGTCTTTGAGAAGAGCTGTCCTGCATCATCCACTCAGTCCCAAAAGGGATGCCAAACTCATGTATGTGGTTGTGGTATAGCAAGAGAGTCTTCAAGGTGTTTTCAACAGAGAACTGGAAAACTTCACCACTGAAACAACGTCCTGATGCTCATGGCAGGATTATAAAACTGTCTTACATTTTTGCTGTTCTCAGCCTCAAGGCAGCCAGTCAACCGCAGGCTGAGAGCAAAGCTGAATTGCAGGTACAACCCTTTGTAAGACCAGGCACACCATGTCATAGCAGATTCCTATCACCATCCAGTGGTGGAATTGTATTGTCAATGCATATAGGATGGTCAGCAGTTGGCCTGTTCATTTCATGGCAGAAATGATTATTCTTAGTTATGAGACCTATGTGGAAGCTGAACACAAAGGGCTACACATTAATTGGCTCACTTCCATTTGGTTGTCACCTAAAACATTAAAAACTTTCACTGCTTTCCACAGAAATATTGTGCCAAGCTGTGTTCTAATCATCAAAGTGCACACACAGTGTCTGCTAGAGAGGTGTGTAATTGTTAAAGGTTTAAGGGGAGTGTAAGTTATCTGCAGCTATGAGTGACCAATTTATATAGAGCAGCCTCAACCCTGTGGTTTTTTGAAAGGATGAGATTTGTTCTGAAAATCTATTCAATTCCTGTCACCTAGGTCTGATTCAGTGATAGATGGCTGTCAGGAAATTCAGTAAAAATGGATCTTGTAAAGGAGCTGTCATATGTAAGGCCATCTGCAGCTACGTTGTTAGTATCACCTCCCTTTCCAGATCTGAAACGATTTTGACTTATTTATGCTTATTAATGTGAATCTCAAAATCCTCTTTACCATCTTTTTAAAAATCTCTTTCTCTCCTGTTTAAAATATATTACTCCAGTGTTCTGTCTTCCTATTCTTTCTGAATTTATTGTTTCTATATGTCACATCTTGACCATCACATCTTGTTTTGGCTGTCTTGAATGGTTAATGTGCATTTCATCTCTTAAATGTTTGCATGCTCTATAATCAAGTCTTACTGTGCCATTTCACTTGTACATGCATTCCCCCTCTCCCAGCTTTTTGACAAATGCTTAATTTTTGTTTTCTCTTCTGAAGGGACTATGGGTAAATTTCACATTTAAGAGATGCTCCTTATCCAGGAAAAAAGACCTAGGCAGATAAAAACATTCCAAATCAAAACGTATTGCATTGCAGCAAGCTCTGTTGGTCAGGTGCTTCATGATTGGCCATTTTACTATTAACATATAATTATTTATTTGTTAAATATATTAAACTGTCATAAACACTTACAAGATTATCCCCAGAACAATGTAGGATAATCTTCACCCTTCAGCAAGTTACTAGAACTGGTTTAGGATCTAGTTGCAAAGACAACATATACTGAAGTAATGGAAACAAGGAAGAAGTCAAAATATGTTGCCATCTTATTCTCTGCTATATTTCCATTTATTTCAATCCAATATAATTAAAATAAGTTAAACTTTCATGAGGAATTCTGGGAGTATTAGATTCTTATTTGTGAATATTTCCAGGCTTGAAATAATTGATTAATTATCTTTATTTTTAAAAAAAGCTGCTTTTTTTCTTATATGTTTTTCCATATATTTATGTAGAGCTTAGAAAAGAAACTGCACAAGTACCGTGCTTTTATGAAATAAAAACATTATCATTTCCATGAAAATGTTCTGTTGTAGTTCAAATTATACACTATTTTTCTCACCTTATAACTTTTGGTATTTTTGCATTATGAATGCATGAAAGAAAATCTGTGTTGGATATAAATGAAACTCTTTCCATAATTTGATATGTCAATAGGCTTAAGGTCAAACATGTTTTCACATAATTTTCAATTCCTAAATGTTATTTCTTAAGGATTAGAAGTGTAAGTCTACTCCTCTAATTATTTTGTTGATTCACTATTAGTTAATTCTCAACTTGAACAGAAATTTAGCCCAAATTTAACCTCCTTACAGTTGAATTCAGCTCCACTTTTCTTCTGCACTTTAGAAGAGGTAGAATAATAGCTATTGCATCTTCTTTAGCATTTAAATTTGTGTGAGTTAACCCAATCCTGACTGCAGAATAAGCTGAATCAAGAACACACTGAGTACTTCACTGTTTCATTAAGTTTTCAAAGATTATTGAAATGCTAAAATGTATGTCAATCACTTGTTTTGATTTGGTTTTCATTTTAAAATTCATTCATTGTTCATGAGTATGAATTTATCTCAAATATTAATGAATGTCATTGGAAATCTCAGAATTACCAACAATAACAGGTCATAGTCTTTGAGTATGGTTGAATTACACTCAGTAAATGACCAGAAGGTTGAAAGGGGCAAAGGTGGCTCAGCACAAATAACAGAACTTTCTAGGGGCCCCAGACTACCAAAGGGTCAGCGACTCTGCACAAAGCAGGAGAACCTCTGAAGCTGTTCTGCTTTTAGAAATCTCTAATCTTGAGATTTCTAAAATCTTGAGGTTCTTGAGAATCCACTGAGAATCTGGTGCTTCAGACACAGACACTACACATGTGGGTAGTGTGCAGCCATTGAAAATGCCAGCAGAGGCTCTGTTCCAGCAGACTTTGCTTCTCTGGCCCGTTTGGATTGGATTTTGATCCTTTTACAACAGTACAAAAGAATCATATCAGGATTAAAGACCTGCCTCATTCACTTTAGTGTATCTTTGTAGCTTAGCACATTTCATCCTGCCAAAGCTGGTGGAGGTGCTAAGGGCAGAGACCACATCTTTCTGGTCTCTTATGTCATTTTTCTGGCCTTATATTTTCTCTGCTGTGTTGATGTCGATTGCTCCCACTGCCTGCTAAAACTCTTCTGGTTCTCTTTCAAATGCTTTCCTAGTTCTCTTAAATGGCTATCCTGGTGTACTAGCTGGTTTTCATTGAGAGTGCATACCTTATTTACACAGACCCAAAAGCTTCTTTGCTATTCTGGACACAGTGGTGACTTTTAAAAACTCTTCATCAGAAATGGTATTTCTATATGTTGCTCAAAAAATTTTATTGATGCTTCTACCTGCAGCTGTCTCCTTTTCACCAGAAACAGAAAATTTGCCTGCATTGCACATCTTTTGCATTAGAACTGAGAAAATATTCAAGGCATGTAATTTTTTTTATTTTTTTATAATGTTAGAGATGGTTGTCTTTTATTCCTACAGATCACTTTCCTAATACTAACATCACTTCATTCTGAAGAGCTGAACAGCCTTCTGAACCAATCTGAACAACTCCCATTTTGCGCACTGCAAAACAGGTAGGTGAACTTCTGTTTTTCCCATACTTTTTCCTCCAAGTGGGATATTGGTGTTTAATCTGTGAGTTTCAAGAAAAATTATTTCAAGTTAAATAATTTAGAGCTTGCTTGGTCTGCTACTCTTGTCAGATTGTCTTTGTATAAAATGTTCAGGGATGCCACTTAGTGGCATAGTATATTCTAGACACTTGCCTCTGGCTCTGCCTTTCCTGTTTTTCTTTTCTTTTCTTTTTTTTTTTTTTTTTTTTTTTTTTTTAAAGCCTGTGCGCATCTTCATTAGTCTCTCTGAGGGTATATGGGTGACTTAGTCCTATGGGAGCTTTCTTTGAAATAAACTTACCAATTTTTTGTTGGTTTTGTTGTTACGTCTACTTCAACTCTAAACATTTTTTTCCGTTTTGCAGTTCTAGTCATCTGATCCATGATTTCCGTTACTGACAATACATTGTTTTAATTGCTAAGGTCACGGTTTTGGTCTGTTGGTTTCTTTTTCTTTTTTCACATTGCACAGTTTTGTTTCCTTACTCCCTATATTCTTTTTTCAGTATTCACTCATTGATTTTAACATTTGAGCATCTTCCTTTTAAAGTAGAAGCTACATCTCCTGTTTTGCACTTTTATGGTTTAGCTTATTCTAATTCACGTTTTCTGTCCTGCAGCCTGACTCACACTGCAGAATGTGCAGAAAGTTTCATGAATAATGATGAGGTAATTGTCTTTTCTTTACTACCTCCTCCAGTCCAGAAAATGTTTGGCCATCTAATAAAGTCAACTACAGCACAAAACAGTGTATTTAAACTGTTTTCTGACCAGAAATGGTATATATTACTGTACTTTTGTATATGGATGGATGTAGCTGCCACCCCACATATCATGGATTTAGACTCTTGAGGAGTGTTACAGGCTGAGGTTCTAGTTTCAAACTGTCTCACCTTCTTTACTAAAAAAAACCAGAAAAAAAAACCCAAAACCTTGAATGACTACTTCATCTACTTCAAGAGAAATATTGTAAGAAGTTGTTTAATATGTTATGAAGATATAGTAATATTAATGTGACTACAGAATTTTACCAGGGCAGTAGAGAATGAAAAAATTCATGTAAAATTTGTTTTGGCTTTTCTCTTCTTCAAAAAGGCTGAGCAAAATTATAGCAACTTATCAGGAAACTACGGAACATGATAGTAAAAAACAATAAAATGACGAGTTAGAATCAATTAGATACAGTCTTCTAAATTAAATTCTGTAGTTTCTCTGTGTTAGAGCTGGGGTTTTCAGATTGCTTACTTCCATTTGAAAACTAATAATTCTAATTCTATTATTATGTACATAGCAGTTGCAGAATACAATTTATGGAACTATTCTGTAAATTAGAAAGTAAAAACTGAAAATCAAAACCAAACAAACTATAAAACTTTAATTAAAGAACTGAGCACATTAGGTTTGTTTCATGTACAAGCAATAATATAAAGGAGCGTCTCTTTTTTCTTTTTTTGTTCCTTTTTATTTTTTTAAATAGAAACACTTAAATGAGTAAATGCTTGTCCCTGAGACAGGTTAAAAAACCTTTTTTTTAGAAGGAGCTAGTGACAATTAAGAACTTCTTATTTGCTTTTGTCTTTCTTATTGCTTTGCAAAATAAAACTGATTAATTTGAATTTACAGACAGTTAAAAACAAGAAATGAAATAAAATTTGTTGCAAAGCAGTAATCTATTCATAATATAAAATTGGATTTAAAGAGGTTACAATGAGAATATATTAAATTATTCATTGAAAACAATGTATCCTTTGAATTTGGCCTCTGAGTGCAGTTGCAAATTGTCAATGAGCACCCATGAATTTTATTAATGCATTCTGTTATTTAAAACTTTGATGGATTGCACATATGAAGACACTTGTGCATATAGATTATATGTGAGCTGTGTATTAATTTATTCAAATGTTCACAAAGAAGATTTCTTTTTTTTTCTTTGTTCATTTACAAACACCCTATGTAGTTATCTTTTACTATTGTTGAACATCAAAATTTTATCTGCATTTTGAAATATTCAGAGCCAAATTAAATAAATTCATAAACTTTCTGTCTGAACTTCAAGGAAATGACCTTCTCTAATTTGTTGGTTTGCTTATTTTTTTCAAAAATAAAGATAATATAGCTTCTTTATTACACAAGGCTTACTTATGACATTGAGAGAATATCAGCATAAGTATCAAAAAACCATAACTATACTCGGAGTCAAGATGACAAAGAACTATACTGCAGTCTTTATTCATTCATGGGAAAATGGCAAGTAATATAAAGAGATAACTTTAATATGGAAAAAAAAATACACCCACACAAGTAACTTAAAAATCCCCCAAAACCACAGGTGATGTGATTTCCTATTATTCTCGCCATTAACATTTAGCTTTTGTTTGGAAACTTGAGTCTGGAAGAAAGAAAAAAAGTGTGTACATATCTTATGTCTTTTTGCCTATGATATTTTATTTTTAAATTATCTTTGTGAGAGTCATACACATTTGCACTATTTAATGGCAGCCATCAGCTTTTGTCTTAGTTTTTCCAGTATGGGAATGCATGCTTTCATGGATGATCAAGATGATAATGGAGCTGCTGGAAGCCTACAGCCTTTTTTTTAATTATTTTTTCCCTCAAACTTCATGAGTTAAATTAATTGGATTCTTTCTTTTTTCCTGCTCAGTTTTTTATGCCATCACTAACATTTTTCCACAGTCATTCATCACATACTAACCATTGCTGTCTGCTATGCTTTCCTAGCCGCCTTAGTTTCTTTGATCGTCACACCACCAACAAACAGGGAACGGGTAGCTTGCTCTACTATGTTAAGCAGGGTTTCACGCATCAAACATTCTCACTGAACCTATGAAAGTTTTACTGCCTGTCATTATTCTCAGTGTTTTCTGTCAGTTACAAATTTAATGTGTATTATTGCTCCCAGTTGAAAAGTAATTTCAACTGTAGTCTAAACTTATTAATTAATTTTATATGTATTTACTGACATGGTATTGTCATAATTTTTTTGTCTCATTAGGTGCTTTTGTTTTGATGTTGATAAGAAACTTGTCGTGCGTAACATATTTCACGCATCTAGAAAGAGCATTTCTTTAAGTAGTTAAACTCTACATTTGTGTACTGGTTTGGGCTAGGGTAGAGTTAATTTTCTTCATAGTAGTTAGTATGAGGCAGTGTTTTGGATCTGGGCTGGAAATAGTGTCAACAGTTGAGGGATATTTTTATTATTGCTAATCAGTGATTATACAGCATCAAGAACTTTTCTGCTCCTCACCCCACCCCACCAGCAACGAGGCTGGGCATGGAAAGGGACACATGCAGGCCAGCTGACCCCACTGACCAAAGTGATATCCCATACCATAGGGTACCATGCTCAGCATACAAATCCAAGGAAGAAAACTGAAGGGAGAATGTCTGTAGCAATGCTGTTTGCCTTCCCCAAAAACTGTTCTTCATGATGGAGCCTGGCTTTCCTGGGAATGGCTAAACACCTTCCTGCTGATGAGAAGGGCTGAATGAATTCTGTTTTCCTCTGCCTGTACATGTGACTTTTGCTTCACCTCTACCTCATCCCACAGTTTTTCTCACTTTTCCAATTCTCTCCCCCATTGCACCAGAGGAGAGCAAGCAATGGCTGCCTCATGCTCAGATGCTGAATGGGGTTAAAACAGCAATTTTGTCAGAGCTGGTCAGTATTATGTCAACTTATTGACACCATAGCTTTCTTTTTTAGTCCTTTTGCTTTGTTGGAATATTGCATTTTTCATACAATTAGCCTTTCTTTTGGAGTTCTGTCCGAGTTTTCACAGTCATGGTTAATGCAGATGTGCAACTTGTGCTATTGGGTCATATATATTGTTCTTCTGATATTTGCATGTCATCAAAAGAAAGATAAGGATACAAAAGCTGTATTCATTTATGCCCCTAATAGACATAGTCAGGTGTCTGTGCTGCTGTCTATTAATGTTTACATAATTCTATTAATGTTTACATTTTTTATATAATATTGCAGCCAACTAAATCATATTTTAAGAATTCAGACAGTTTTTACTAGTGAAAAACTGAGTGCGTTGTGAGTCTCGGTAAAAAACACTACCTATTTAGTCTACACAATTGCTCCAGTTATTGTAAGGCAATATGTCTCTCCAGAGATTGAAATAAAATGCCAATGTAGACATCTCTGGTATGTGGATTGAATGAACACTCTCTCCCTTCCCCATCATAAGTATCTACCTGAATTTAGGCGAGATAAATATCACACACATAGGATTTTATGTGAGCTTTCATTGTATCCTACTGCTGCTATTGCAATTTACTTCTGCCTGGCCTCTGTAGCAAACCTGTGATCTCCTCACATTCTGTTCAGTGTGCTGCTGCTGCAGTGGGTAAAGACAACTATCTACCCTCCATGGTCAAAATTGTTGAACTCCAAAGAAATGAGAGAGTATAGTTTCCCAGCCACTGATTTATGACCAGCTTTAAATTTTTGCTGGTGCTGGGATATTAACTAGAATTTTTTGTTTCTTAGTCTTATTGTTGGTTGGTTGGTTTTCAAGTCAGATATTCAGGATATTGGAAAAGTACTGTGTTCTTCTCAGAGGATCTTGTGTCAGCTTAGAAATACATACATTACATTGATTTTAACAATTGAGTCAGGAATAACAGTTGCTACATTCCTCCTTTATATACACTTCCATTTATCTGATTTTACTTGGCCTTCCTCCCCACCATCCGCAATGATGTGGTGCCACAGTCTGCAATTTATACATTTACCTTTCTCTGTGTTTTCAAGCCACAGAATTGTATTCCTTACTGGTGTATTTTAACCGGGATAAAATAAAACTTTTAAAGTGTTTGCAGAAAATATGTTAGGACTATATTTTTCTGCAGAAATGCAGTTTGAATCTCTTTCTATCTAGCAGTCTTTACTTAAAAGCAGAAAATAAAATTAAGAAATTAGACTACCCTATGCTTCACAGAAGACTGCAATTTTATGGCCATTTAGCATTTTTTAACCTTTTTGTTTGTTTGTTTTTCTTGCCAAGTCTTTCCCTGAGCCACAGATGCCATTTCCTATTCAGCTGTTGCTCTGTTTCTCCCAGACACCCTGCAGATCATATGGGTAACATTCCAACCCAAATTGAGTCATTTGAGCAAGAAATAGCTTCTCAAAATCTGTTACTGTTTCCTTTGCATTCTTTACTTTATTCAGTTTGTTGGCTGTTTTGTTGATTGGATTGGATTTGTTTTTTTCATTTTTAACCTATAGGTCAGATCCTTAATACAGACTAATAAATATGTTCTATTTTAAAGCGGTAGCCTTAAAAATGTTGTTCCGTCTAAAATGACAACTAAAATTCAGACCAGCTGAGCAACTGCTAATTTTTATTGTTTCATGTATGATGCCGTTATAGTTGCTCATTACATTCATTTTTGTTGCTTCAGTTCATCCCAAAAAAAGAAAAATTGCCTCTGAAGTAATATATCTTCCTATATTACTTTAGTGGTAATTTTTACTTTTAAATAAACTGAATATTACCACTTTAATGTTCATTGTAAAGGAAAATCTTTGAATTTCTCTTCACAGTATTTAGAACTTAGAATCAATAGTACTTTTCCATGTGGTCTGAAGACAATTTATATGAACTTTTGAGAATTCTCAGTGCTTTTTTCAATCCAAACAAATAATTCAGTGTGGTTGAAAGAAAATTATTAAAATCATGCTGGCCAAGGGCTTCCAATTGTCTTTGGGCGGGCTTGAAAATTGGACTTGTGTGTGCTGCTTTATCAATAAACCTTTAAATCCAAAGATGGTTAACCTAAATAAAACCACCTTGGTTCTTCATGATTTTGTTTGTTTTACAGTGGTAGACAAATTAAGAAAGCAATCTCCAGCAGTACAAAATTAGGCCAAATGTGGTGGTTTTGTCATAGTGTTTCACAAAAGCCTGCACCGTCCCCATCACACACACGCTTTTTCACACACCATTATTAGAAGTATTCCCACTGCTAAGTCATACACTAATACTTTGAACAAACATAAACATATTTCTTATCTTATCAAAAAGATGATTTTTCTAGCCTTCCCTTTGATGATTGTGAGGCTGTCCGCTTTTGTTGTCTGCTGGAAACCCTAGAGGGTCTCTGAAAAAGAACATGACAGAACTTCAGGGACCTGAGAAATCTGAAGATCTGTTTTCCTTTATTTTTCTTGACTTTCCAAGAGCTTCTAAACTAGATGAAGTTGTTCAAAGACCTTACAGAAAATGTTGTGTCTCAGAAGACTCCTGCTGTGCTTTAATGCCTTAAATTTTTCTCCATGGTGTCTGCAATTAGTGAACACAATTTAAAACTACCTGATTCTTAAAAACCTTCTGATAGACATTTCATATTTTTAACAAAATTACCTCTGATCTGTGAAAATCATATCACACACACTGGTATGACATATAATAGAACTTAATTCTAGACTTCATTAAACTTTTGAGTATTTGAACACAGGCACTTTACAATTTTATGAACATGCACCTCAAAACTATTAATAAATCCTTGTGGGTCATTTCAGCTTTCTGGACACTGCTCTATCATGTAATATTCCTGGGGTTCCAGGGTTACCTATTTTCTCTTTCTGGCAGGGTTCTGTATATTGGAGAATCTTTATTCTCATTTGCTCATTTACTTACTGTTATAACAATCCCATTCTCTATTGAAAATTAGTCTACTCTGAAGCTTAAATATTGTTTTATACTTTTAGTGTTTCTATATTCCAAGTGAAAACTAAGATTTATGATGCCCTGGAGATAACACTTGGTTTCAGTCCTTCAAAGAGAAATGTTACATTAAAGACAGTGTTGGTAACCCTGCAGCGTATCAGGAATTTATTATGAAATATAAACTGCACAAGAAACAAGAGATAACAGTGAACATGGGCAAGGAACTGACATAGTGTATTTATTTTTTGGTTTAATGTGGAGTTATGAATATTTATTACATTTGTGGAAATTGCAGTTTCTGAGCATAAAACAATTTTTAATAGTTGAGCTGCTTTTACCAAAATGTAACTCTCCAACTCATGTCAAGTTCTCAAAGCATTCTGTGTATATCACCATTCAGGAAGTTGCTAAACACCTCCAGGGTGTTCATCAGCTGTCTTGAACAGAAAGATTTACCTTTTCTTTTTATTTTTTAATAATGCTTTTATAAATTCCATTTCATAAATGAAGCCCTTTTTTTTGTATCACTTTAAGCAAAAGTTGCAAAGATTTTCCATCAGTTGCTATTGTGTACTTTATCTTTCTCCACCAAAAACAGCTGCTCAACATTCTTTGATTAATATGAGAAATCCCTGATAAGAAGTTTTCATCTCTGGTATCCACTAATTTACAGAGCCATGTAGCTGGACTTGTGTTTCATTATCTGAGGCTCAAATTTGGACTTTCAGCACTGCATCTAGAGGTGCAGTGCAACAAGTGAACAAAGAGAAAATGCCAAGGCAAATGGGAAAAAAATTGTCCAGGCTAGATCAAACAGGTTAGTGCATCTGAAAAACAACAGGTTAAAGTTCAGAAAAGAAGACTACAAGGTATCAGCAGAACAGCCACAGAGAGATCAAGTGGGCACACCTTTGTAGCATTTTGGAAAGTGTTGGCCTGGCAACATTAGAGCAGGAATCACCAGCTCAGAAATGTTGGCAGGGACAGTAAAACTGGATGACTGACCAATAACGTATCTCCTACAATTATATGAAATAGTGATTCAGGCAGATATGTAAAAATATACCTGTCAATGAGTTAAGAACATGAGCAAGCTTTAAAAAAAACAACAAAAAAACCCACAAACCACCACCACCACCACAACAACAAAATCCTCATGCAAAGAATGTTGAAAGCCAGCATTACAAGAATTAAAAGACAGAAAGTAAGCAGACTTTGCTTATAATAGTGTGTGAAAGAAAAATGGGAAACTGTTATATAAGATGTTTAAAAACCTTATTACACTTCTGCTCCTGATAATACTAAACTATTGTAATCAACATAACCTGTGTCTGCACTGAAATCTAGTCATTGCAACCTAGATCTATAAATTTTTGGCCCTTGAGGCAGAGTGTCACAAAAATTAGGGTGTGAGGGTTGTTGATCACCATTACAAAAAGGTTAATTTATATATTTGACAAAACTTTCTTGCATTTCAGGGTTCTAACAAAACCTGATTAAGGAACCCTAACATGATGTGTCCTAATAGTACCAATCTACCAAAATTTTTAACTGTTCTGTTTCTATAAAGCTATAGGAGTTATGCTAGCTTAACAGCCTCTTTTACTAATAAATTGTTTTCCAATTGTGATTAGTTTATTTCCTTATTCTGAGGTTAGAACTACACTGCTTCAGATTTAACCATAGTGATGTGAAGATGCTGTAAGAACAGAGTTAATTGCCATGTCATGAAGAGATCCTTTAAGCAAAAGGAATCCTCTAAAAGTCACAGTGGTCTTTTCCAGTTGACCACTGACCAAGATCTATATAAAAAATGCAGTTATGCTCAGGGAGTCAAAGTTCAATTTCATAAATGACCTTAAGGTAGCAGACAAATAATTAGTTATGTTGCACAGAGAATCTAAAGAGAGTGCCTTTGGGAGTTTTTGGGGTTGTTTGTTTTTGGGTTTTTAAAATCTACTCTGGTATCTTACGAAGATATCTTTTTAACCTTGAAAAAACAGTGTGATGGTAAATAATTTCAGCTGCTTTAAAATACCTCTAATTAGCAGCCTTGCAAATCCCTCATACAATAAAAAGCTCTCTGAAATACCAAAATACCCTTATGGAGTCTGGTCAACCAGCTTTTACTCCCAGGATACATTCTGGTTTAGAGAGACACTGTGAAAGTCTTAGATACTCCACTGGAATGCAATTCTGAACAATTATTTCCATTATTTCAGAAGGAATTCTGCATGCAGAGTGCCTATAGAGTCAGACTAATACTAGTATTTGTAGCAAATAATTCACTGCAATATTGAATTTCTCAAAATAAAGTATTATTTAGCCTCTTCATCAGAAATACAAAAGGCAGAAGTGAAACAATGTGGCAAGACTCTCACAGTTCCCCCACACAGTGCTGTATGACTTTAGCATAAATGTATTTTCCACAAAGAACGAACGAGGACAGAACCTGGGTCATGATAATTCCACTTTTTAAAATGCTGGAAGGCATCTCCTGAAAAGCTTATGTGGCCCTAGGATTTTTCCATTTGTGTCTCTTCTGAGAGGCTGCCAGTACCTGAAGGGCACAACAAAATCCCCAGAGCTAGTTGAAACAAAGATGCAGACTAGCAGTGGAAAATTTGAATGGTTTTGCCACCAGCTGTCAATAGAGCAAGCATTATTGTTTTCCGGTTTGAGAATTTACAGAGCTCAGAATTTCATCTTAAGCTGTCCTGCTGCTTTTTCCAACATGCCATTTGTTTCAGAATATTTTAAGTATCTCTTTTTTTTGTTTGCCAAGTTTCCTATAAGTTCTCATCATGGTTAAATTCAGGCCCTACAGCAGGCACAGACATTTTGTTAGTTTATAGTATTCATATATCCCTGCAGCTGTTTTGGATGATGCTATCTTGCATGATCTTACTGCATCGCATGACTCACTACTGTCTTAAGAGCAGTTACAGGAATTTTCATTTAGTGAAGAAGTGCAGACAGTATTTTTTTAATTTGACTAAGATGTTTCCTATTACTTATTGTATTCTCTTGACAGTAATAAATTTCATAGTGGTTGCTAGATTTCAAATCAACTATTACACTATCTAGATGGAACAGTAAATCAATAATTGATGATATACAAATCATATCTAATAGCTGGAACGCAAGGAGTTTTCACCTTAAGGTGTCACACTCAGCAATCACTGCAATATTTATTGAAAAACTAACAAAATTCTATTAAATCAATAATAGATTGACATGAATATATTGAGACATTTTCATGAGCAAAGAGGGCAGAGCTGAGAGGACCAAATGTACTTTATTATGCACACACTGAATGATCCTTATTTTTGAAAACCTGATTAATTAGTGCGTGTGGCATTAAACACACAATCTCCGCGATGGTATGGCGAAGACACTTTATTGCAAAAATCCAGGGTTCTTAAACTGTTAGTTTGTTATGAGTTTACATACTTGTGGGACACAACAAATGTGCTTAACCAACCACCATAGACCACGATAGGATCAGGCAGCAGGGGTAACCAACCACGAACCCCATGGTGTGAGCACTTATTCGTTCTAATAATTGTTTTACAATTATGTAACTTGTTTTTCACCTCTACTTTAGCTAAGTCATTCCAAGAATGCTTTTCTAGCTAGCCAAAGTAACAGAAGTGAGCAAGGATTTTACAAGGGCAGCCAGGCCCTCACTTTGCAAGGCCTACCTGCTCCACAAGTGTCTTTTATCACATACCTCATTTTCTATTGATTCTCCTGCTTTCAAAACCAGATAAAACTGGAATAAAGCTTGGTGAAATACTCTTACAATAAGATTAACACTTGTGTTTCAATAGTTCTTGGTGCATCATAATTTTGCTTAGAAATTTTTAGTGGTATATTTTCTCAGGTATTCGTTTTAGTATTGTACTCAGAGAAAAGCATAAGTGCACAGTAAAACTTAATATACGGTCAATGTAACTTGAAAATTAAATATTAGTATAGAGACAATAAAAATTAAAACTCAATTCTGATTCTTTCCTTCATTCTGCACTTACTCTCATTGGATAAATCAGAGATTGGAATTTACAAGTATTACATAATCAAGCCCTAAATTGCTTGTTAAAAGATGGCACCCAAGTACAACCCAATTTTCATAAATTCATATAATCAAGCACTATACTATGAGGTTCTGCAGTTCATTGAAGTTTCAGTAGTCAAATGAGTATATATTTTTTTCTTTTTTTATTTTTTCCCTTTCCTTTTCCTTTCCTTTTCAAAAAGGAGTAATAGATAGAGCTCTTACTGCTGATTTTTCTTCAAATTTTGATAAAATAGATATGGTAGCAAAAAAGATCAAATCAATTAATTAGAAGTTAGCTCACATATTCATGAGGTATCCAGGGGGAAAAAATCATAATTTTCATGTCCTTAAAATATTTTCAAGGTTCTTCAGGCCTCCTAGATTAGTTAGCTGGGAAAAAAATTAAATGAGCATGGATATAAAGCCTCAAAAGCTTTCTTATGCTGTCCAAACCCCTGTTTCGCTGCAGATAAAGAAAGAAAAAATGTGAAGCTTATAATTTATTTCTGTGGTCTGTCAGAAATGCCACAGAAGTCATGAAAACATTTTGTTAGGAAAATTTAGAAGCTTGTTTTCTAAGACAGAGAAAAAACAAGGGTTGCAATTTTGCAAAAAAAAATCATCAGTTTAATAGTTTTTGTAAAGGTATTAAATGGTGTGTCCTGATATGCTTGCAGAATAAATATTTTGATTTCTCCCACATTGTTTTACAGTCAGTAACTGTTAACACATACTAGAGCCAGGGAAATTAAAACAAGAAAAGGGCCATGACATTAACCAAAGAGAAGAAAAAAGTCCCATTTTTCATTAAATTTATTAAAATATATCTAATTTCCTCAAATATAAAATATGTGAAGTATAGAAGTTCAATGACCAGTAATGATTTGGGGGAGGGTTTACCTTTGTGGGGAGTAGCATAAGTAACTGGTAAACTGATTTTCAAATAATGTACAGACTATATGTTGCACAACATAAAGAAAGAGAGTTTCATTTCAGGGAGTTCTTATTTGATTATTATCTTGTTAATTCTATCAAAATATTAAATAGTGAAAAATGTTAAAGTTCTGTGCATCATAACATACAAGATACATTCTTAGAAGTCTCTTTCCTTTAAATAATCTCTAGATTTTACAGATGAGAGCTGAGTCTCACCTGGCAAAGGAAGCTTGAAATGCTTAAACATGCATTTCTGTCCTACAAGCATCATGAAAAGAATCTGCTTTTGCAAGTTGTTTGCTTCATGACATAATGTACCAAATGGCTCGCTGAAAAATTGG
The DNA here is from genome assembly GCA_013397955.1 of Grantiella picta. Classification (NCBI taxonomy): domain Eukaryota; kingdom Metazoa; phylum Chordata; class Aves; order Passeriformes; family Meliphagidae; genus Grantiella; species Grantiella picta. The sequence continues at coordinate 366,922 of VZRM01005135.1, read as the reverse complement.
ACAAATTCCAGCTGAACAGCTACTATTGAAATTGATAGTGACAGCTCATCCTGAAAAAAAATGTTATTTTCAAATGATTGATATGAACTCAAAGGGGTGTGAAGAACTGTAGTGTTCATATTGCTCATGAGCTGCTGACAGTTTGGCACATCTCTAATGCTGATTAGAAACAAGTCAGGACGCTGCAGTTTGCATTCACATTAAGCTTACAGACCACATTAATTATTTGATTCATAGGAACACTCAGTATACTAAAATATGCCAAAATTTCAAAACCAAATGACCTTTCTATCAAGTATCTCAATATCTATAACAGTATTGAGTGATAAAAGGGTAGTAGGAGAATATTAACAAATATTAATTAAACTGAGCAAGTGACCTTGGTGATATTCAATGAACTGCTGATGACGTTAGAGATATAATACAATTAAAAAAAAAAAAAACCTTGAAAATGGAATTCTGAAAAACTTGTGTACATTCTTCACATTTGACCTGTAAATAGAGGAGCTGGTACTTGTGAGTGCTTTTTTAGTGTTTATTTTTACATTTCATGTTTCACCTGCGCAGATGTTAATGCCTCTAGGATTATTTTCTTAAGAGCCCTTTATCCTGACAGCCTTTCTTTATGGCAGTGCTGATGCAGGCAACTAAAATAAAGTGTTAATGTAACATTTCCAGCTGGCCATTGTTTCTCAATTGGTTCTGCAAAATGTCAGCATCAGCAAAGGCAGCTCCCACATCCACCCAAAAAATCGCTGGGATGTCTGCGTCTGAAGGCCACTCTGATGTATTTCTGTCAGATACCTCCTATTTATTAGCAGATCAGCACTATTATTTCACACTGACCCTACATACACCCCAAAATGTGATGATCACTTTGAATTTGCAGCTGCTTTCCAAGGTATTTCACTCCTAACTGCATACCAGAAAGACTACAGGTTCCTAGATTGCAATCTTTTTTTAATTCTAAGTCATATAGGAGAGAAAAAATGGAGAACATGAGATGTTTCCCTAGGCTGAAAAAGCCTCTCTTCGCTCTCTAAGCAACTGGCAGATAGAAACTATCACAAAGATGGTGAAAGGACAAGACCCTGCCATCAAATATTGATAGAGTTCAGGAAGAGAATCACTATCTTGTTTTCTTAGATGCCAGGTGATGAAGGCAGCCATATTTCCATTTGTCAAACCTTCCAAAAAATCCCAAGCATACTTCTGTATCCAGAGAGACAATGAATGGACACTAGGCTACAGACCAGCAAACTTGGACAGCCTCTGTAGGAAAACAAAAAAGTCTGGTAAAGGAAAATGAAAGGGATGATGATCTTCTCCTGGGCCTGATCAGAAGAAGCCAAAATCATAAACGTGTTCTGTATGACCACAGTACAAAATGTGCACTGTATTTTCATTATCAACTTCACATTCATAGTACAGCAAGGTTTGGGGTTTTCTTGGTTTTGCTTTATTATGGAGCAAGAAACGTGGACTGATCTCCATGCTGTGAAACAAGGTACAAGCTGAAACTGACCCACAGATGCAGCAAAGGGGAAAGCACTACGTAATAGGAATGCTCATTCACAGATCAAATTCAAGAAGGAGCATAAAAATGATAGTAGTTGACCCAGAAGAAAGTTTAACTTGCATTTCCAGTATTTATGCAGCACATAGCTCAAGCTCTCACTGACCTTATCAGAATTGTATGGGTAATATGGTCACTAGAGTGAACTGCCACAGAGCATTGTTCGATGTACAGACTTGTGTTTTTCTTTTCAACATTAGCTGTTTTATTGCTTCTCTGAATATTGCATATTTGAATGAATTTATAATTTTTGCCACTGCATACACAATGCATGCACACAAAATCTTATATTGGCTGAATTCCTCGACATAATGTCCCTCAGGTAGAATGTAAGAGCAGTGGTGAGACACAGCAATCCCAGTTCTGATTAGTACTCCTCCATATTCAGCTACCAAAGAGGAACTTTGTGTATACGGTGACCTTCTACATCAATACTTATGTCTTGAAATAATAGAACTGACTTTATTAACTTTATTACATTAAGATTCAAAGTACATAGTGCTCTCTGTCACTTCAGTCTGAACAGCAGATCCAGCTTTAAAGGATTGTGAGTGGCAGCACAGATTTCATGAATTTTGTGGTGCAATAGCTCAAAAAGCAGCAGGAGCAAATTGTTAGGACAGGAGCAAAGAAATGGTAAGGCCAGACTCTTCCTGTTTAATTCAGTGCCAACAGCAATAAAGTCTGCCAGAGGAATATTATAATAAGTATTACAAAATCATAGATTTATTCATGAAGTGTTATCACTTCTTCTCAAGATGAGATCTTAAACCCAAAGAAATAGCAAAAGCCATTGTAACGATTCTCCCTTTTCCTTCATTTAGTAATTGCCGTCATCTCTTTACAACAATGGAACATAAGTAGTGATAACAGGCAGCTTGTCTGTGACCACCTTCCCTTTAAATCTAGATGTCTAAATAGGTATTTGGATGTCTCTTAACCCTTGAACCTGGGGTTTAATAGCGAACGTGCACATGATAGCATTGAGCACCAATTCTCCACCTAGGGTTAGACAGTCACATTTATACTAAATATTGTGGAGAGTGCTCCTAAGTCATGTGAACAAACTAAGTTAAATATTGATGATAGTTGCCAATTACAGCTCAAAAAAGCCAAAAAATTAATTTATATATGGTTTCTTTTGTGTACAGAGACTAAATGTACATGTATTGTACATTTTAATTTCAGCCTAATGCAGGTTTTAAAAAGGTTTATCTCCTAATAATGTGTGTTTATTTAAAAAAAAGGCCAGTTATTGTACACTTTGCAAGTAACAGGGATTTTTTGCCTTTTGCATATTCTTTCATTTTTCAGACAGAAATCACTCTTCAGCATTTTTCAAAACTGAATGAAAATACACAAAATTGAAAAATAAACACAGAAGACTACAAGAATGGCTGACAAGTAAATATCAGCTGCTTTAATTTGTCGTTAAAAAAGCAAAAATATAGCAGCAGAACTCTCCTGACTTCCTTGAAGATATATGATGTATGAAAAGGAAAAGCAAGTAATAAAAATTGCAGCTTTGTGCTTTGTGTCTTGCATGGGAGACAGAAGTCTTATGAGTTT